>VZRJ01003711.1:513664-580121 GCA_013397565.1 Ptilonorhynchus violaceus
CACCGGCACCGTCCTCAGCACGCACTGGGGCTGCCGCTGGCCCGCGAAGCCGCCCCGGGTGAAGCTGCTGCCGCTGTCTATGACGACCGCGGGCTTCAGCATGGCTGGTGCTCCGGAGGGATGCCGGGCACGGAGGAAGAGCCTGCGGTGCAACAAGAGGGGTATCGTGAGGGCAGACCGGGCTCGGGTGCCTGCTCTGGGAGGGAGGTTGGCTCAGCCCCACTGCAGGACAGCAGTGCCTGCTCTGGGAGTGCCTGGGTGCATCACAGCCTCTCCTGTCTCCTCGCTCCGTGTCTCGCTGAGCATCCCTCCTTGGGTGTCTTGTCTCCACCCCTGGGAGCCTGGAGATGTTCCAACAGTGCAAGGACGGAACTTCAGGTGGTTTTAAGGAAGCAAGTGGAAACTGGACAGGGAAGTCGAGTGGTTGGACCAAATCCTCGGCTGGATCTGAAGGACTGTGGCCAGCAGGTCAAAGGAGGTGATTCTCCCCCTCTACTCTGCTCTTGTGAGATCCCACCAGGAATACTGCATACAGTTCTGGTGTCCCCAGCGTAAGAAGGACATGGAACTGTTGGAGCAGACATGGAACTCCTCCAGAGGAGGCCACGGAGTTGCTGAGGGGACTGGAGCACCTCCCCTCTGGACACAGGCTGAGAAAGTTGGGGTTGTTGAGCGTGGAGAAGAGGAGGTTGTGTGGAGACCTCCCAGCACCTTCCCAGTGTGTGAAGGGCCTACAGGGAAGCAGGAGAGTGACTCTTCCTCAGGAACTGCAGTGACAGGACGAGGAATAACGGGTTCAAATTGAAAGAGAGGAAATTTAGGTTGGATATTAGGAAGAAATATTTTAATGTGAGGGTGGGAGGCCCTGGCACAGGTTGCCCAGGGAGGTTGTGGCTGCCCCATCCCTGGAAGTGTCGAGGCCAGGTTGGATAAGGCCTTGAGCAACCTGGGATAGTGGAAGGTGTCCCTGCCCATGGCAGGGGTTGGAACTGTATGATCTTTAAGGTCCCTTCCAACCCTTAACATCCTATGATTCTGTGAGTGCTGCTGCCAGCAGAGCCCATAGCACATGTGGAGGAGCCAGGAGGATCTGTGATCCCAGCTGGCAGCAAAAGGAAGGAGTTCGGGGTGCCTCTGTGTGTATCCAGGTGTTTCCTCAGCTCTCCATGCCTCCCAGACCTGGTCCTGCGGCATGGTATGCCTCATGACCCAGTCTTTGGGCACCCCCCAGGCCAGGTGACCCCTTCATTCTCCCCAGAGCTTCTCACCTGCCCCTCTGGACCCACCTTTACCCCCCGCAGTGTAAGCACACGTCAAAAATTGGTTAGGGAATCTCTCGTGGGAGCAGACAGGCTTGGCACTGTTTTCCTGGGCAGAGAGGGCATGAAGCCAGCCCCTGCACGGGCCTGCCAGCGGTGGGGGGGTCCCTGGAAGGGGTTGCCAGCACCTGGGGGCCACCACGGGCTCCCAGCTGTGTCCCCAGAGCCCTGGAGCGAGCAGAGAGGTGTGGGAGCAGGGGGACGGGGGATGCTCTGCCAGCCCGGGAGCCCTCCCTGGAGCTGGGGGCTGTCCCTGAAAGTCATCCTTACCTTGTGGCTTGTGTCCATCTGCTCTCCTCCACGGCTCCTGGAGCTGAGAGTGCTGGGGCCAGGGCTGGGAATGCTGGGCCCGGGGCTGTGGGCGCTGGGGCCGGAGTGTGGACGGAACAGTGCCTGCGTTCCCTGTTGTGATCTCACAGGCCACGCACCCGAGGGTTCCTCTGCCCTACAGTGTCACTTCTTCCCATGAAACTGAAAATTCCATTGAAATCCACCCCGTTTGCTTTACTTACGGGACAGCCCCTTCCAGATGCGTCTCTGCTCCCCCTGCACAGAGCCAGAGGCGCCTGACAGATCCTCTCCCCTCTCCCCGCAGAGGTACGAGACCTCCTCGAAGATGGAGCAGTTCCTGACGCGGTTCCTGCTGCGGGAAACCATGCACCAGCTGCAGTCCCTGCAGGCGTCCCTCGAGTGCGCCGTGGACACCGTGGAGGAGCAGGCGGGGCGGGAGAGGTATCGGGGTGGGACGTGCGGCCCTCCCCCGTCCCCAGCACCAGGGCAGGATCTGCCCTTTCCAAGCCCTCTGGGGAGCTGATACCTCTAGGAATGATTTCAACCCGCGTTTTGCATTTTTTTCCTTTCAGAAAGGAGATAAAGAAATCGGAGACTTCGGTCGGGCTGAGGTCGGGGAGGCGGTGTGGGCGCAGGGGACAGAAGAACGTCTGCCTGTCCCCGACAGACCCCTATTCTGGGATGCTGACAACAGGTACCTGCTGTCCCTGGGATTGGTCTGTGCCCTGCTGGAGCCTGGAGGGGGTGTGAGACCAGCACAGAATCATTAAGGTTGGAAAAGATCTCCAAGATCAGTTCCCCCGGCACTGCCGAGGCCACCACTAAGCCGTGTCCCCAAGTGCCACATCTACAGCAGCACTGGGCGGTGAGGGCTTCTCCAGAATGGAGCCTGGAGCATCTCACCCACATGCCAGCTGGAGATTCTGTGGGATGTTGCACCTCTTGGGGCAATTTCAGTAGAAAAAAAAATCAAGTTTTTGGGATTAAATCAGAGGTTTAGAAGCTTTTGTGGTTTTGGGGTGTTGAGCAAGCTTTTGCAATGACAAAACTGAGCTTTTTTCGGGTGACATCTCTGTGCCCTTTGCCGTGCAGGTGTTTGTGTTGAGGACAACAGCCAGTGGATGGCTCAGATCAACAGGCTCCAGCAGCTCATCGAGAAGTTGGAGTGCAAGGTGTGTGTACAAGGGGATGGCTGGGGGCTGCCCCATGCCTGGACATGGCCAGGTCGGTGCTGGGACCCTCCCGGTGCCAGCAGCTCCCGTATTTATTGTCACAGAGCTGCACCCACTCACCAGCCCCAGCCCTGCGGTCTGCAGAGCCACCCTTCCCCCTCAGCTCTGGTGCCCCTCTCCTGGCTTCCCCAGGATCCTGACGAGTCAGTCAGGACCCACCGACCCCACAGATGTGTGGGTCACGCCCCTGCCCTCCCCCGGGTGCCACGGGGATTGTCCCCAGAGCGGTACCCGGCTGTCCCCTGGGGTACGGGCCCTCGTGTTGCAGAGCTCTCCCGGTAACACCGGCTTTCCCTGCTGTTACACGCAGAGCCCACGCCTGGAGCCGCTGAAGGAGGAAGCGATGTGTAAAGGACAGGATGCGGTAAGTCCCTGCCCCTCTGCTCGTGGTCTGCAGGGAACCCCCAGGGCACGGACCCCTCTCCCACACGCAGCCCCCGTGCCCCGAGACTGGGCTGGGGTGTGACGAGGAGTCTGATGGAGCAGGGTGGATTCAGGGCTGTGAGCGTGGGACCATCCACGGGACGGATGCAGCTGCCTCAGGTCCCTGAAAGACCCGGGCAGTGCCCACGGGCAGCCCAGAGCAAGGCAACGCTCTGCTCGTGAGCGCCCAAACCCCCCAGGAGTGCTCCAAGATCCCAGAGAGGTGGAGGGGTCCCCAAGCCCCTTTCCGCTGGGGGAAGGACACAGCAGCCCCAGAGCAGGACCCCACCGCCAGGGGATGGAGCATCTGTTGGTGTGGTCCATGTAAAGACAGCCTGTCCAGGTGGGAAGAAGCCACTTCGTTTCCGTGTCGTCCCCAGTGCTGTGGTGCCAGCCCCACCGCGGTGCCACAGCATCCCACAGCGGGCTGGGAGCAGGGAGGGCAGGAGGGGAGGGGACGGGCCAGCCCCTGATGCAGCGCTGTCCCTCGGCAGCACATCCTGGTGGCCAAGAGGCAGATCTCGGTGGCCACGAGCAGCATCGAGGAGTTCCGGCAGGCGTTCCGCTCCTACACCGAGGGCACGGCCGGGCACAGCAGCTGCCTGCAGTGAGTGGGGCTGTTCGGTGGGGTGGCTCGGGGGGGTGGCTGCCCCAGAAATGCGGGGTTTAACACCCTGGGGGGACACAAGGGGTTTTGTGCAGTGTTTTGCGTGCTGGCCAGTGCAAGGGTGGGCTCGGACCTTGCAGAGAGGATGAGCGTCACGGCTGCAGGAGTGACCGTGCTGCGGGTATTCCCAGTAAGAACCAGTGCCCGGCAAGCAGGGGGAAGGGTTTGTGCCAGCAGGAATGGCTGTGGCGTGTGCCTGTGAGCGAATGCATGAACTCCTCCGGCGCTGAAGGACTCGAAAGGAAAGGAAAGGTCGAGGGCAGGGCATTGATTTATGCAGAGTGTGTGGGAAGCTGCCACAAGCTGCCCCCGTGTGAGGCCAAGGCTGCCCCAGCAGCCAGCAGAGCTGGGCTTGGAGCCTGGCTCTGCCACACGGCACCGCCAGCCTGTCCCTGAGGTGGCACAGCTGCTCCCGGAGCGCCGCTTCCCTTCTCCCACGGGACTCTTCGAGCCGCTTCCAGCAGGGAATGTGCGTGCTGTTCCCGCTTCAAGTGTCGTTTTTCAGCTCTTCAGTTTCAACAGCACAAATTCACGTTTTCAGTCGCAACAAAAGGAAGATGCTCGCTGTGCCACGTGCGGCGCAGAGAATGGGAGGCTTTTTCTTTGGAGTTGATGGGCTTTTGTGTCATCAGGGCTATTTGTGGAGACAACGGGGGTGGCGTTGGTGGGCAGGCTCTCCGCGTGAGCGGAAAGCTGGAGCCGAGCCCGGGGAGACTCCGGGGGCCTGGTTCCCTCCGGGGAACTGCAGAGCCCGTTGTGGCCCCAGTGCGGGGGGACGCAGCCCCAGAGCTGCTGGGTGCCTTCTGTGCTGCCCCCCGGGGCTCAGCCCCCTCCAGCAGCCCTTGGCAGCAGCTGCAGGAAAGGCTCATCCTCAGCTGGAATCGCTGCCGCCGCAGCCGAGCGCAGCTGCTTCCCCTGCCCTGCACCCCGAGCGTCGCACTCCCGCCCCGCTGCTGCCTCCCGCCCTCCTTCCCATGGGCTGCGGGCAGCCCCAGCCCTTCCTGCGGCAGGAGGGAGTGTGGGAAGCGTCGCTGATGATCACTTTGGGGGCAGAGGGCTGTGGGTCTGTGCTGTGAGCTCGGCTCCTGCGCCTGTGCCTCGGTTTCCCTCCGTGTGAAGGTGACAGGTGACGCACTCCTGTTCCAAGGGGCTGGCAGGATGAGCTGTGGCAGTGCCAGGGATGTGTAAGGAGAAATAAAACACGGAACACGCTGGTTCCTGGGCACCAGCAAAGGCCAGTTTAAGGGCTGTATGGCTCCTCTGCCACCTGGACACAGGAGCTGCGAAGCAGGATTTGGGGTCGGGATCCCCTGGAGCTGTGAAGCAGGATTTGGGGTCAGGATCCCCTGGAGCTGTGAAGCAGGATTTGGGGTCAGGATCCCCTGTAGCTGCATTCCAGCGGCCACAAACCGTGAATGCATCCGGACTGTGCTTTGGAAGCCTCGTGGTGAGGCTGAGTGCAGAGTGATGTCCCCCTGTCCGGGGCTGGTGGGGCCACACCGTGCCAGGGTTGTGCCAGCCTGCCCAGCCCCGGCTCAGGGTCACTCTGTTCCCACAGCGTCTCTGCCTGCAAGCTGACGGACGAGGCCTGCTTCATCCTCTACGAGTTCTGGCAGGACGTGACCTCGTGGAGAAGGTGGGACCGTGTCCATGTGTGGGGCTGGGGGGCTCAAAGGGCTTCCCCACTGCTCCCCCTCCTTGCCCAGCCTGTCCCACTGCTGGCCCTGCTCAGCCCTGTGTGCCCTGGGGCCATTTGCAGCTCGCAGGGGGTGAACACCCCGATAAAGGATTTGGGGAGCAGGGCAGGAGCGGGTGTCCAGCGCTGGGGGGTCCAGGAGCAGCACCCCAGTCCCCGTGGGTGGCACCAGCCACTCTCCAGCACCTGGGGCTGCACCCCCTGACCCTGCCCCCTGTTTTACAGCCACTTGCAGTCCAGCTGCAGCAAGACTTTCCAGCAGTCCATCCTCAGCTTGCTGGAGTCCCCGGAGCTGCTGACCACCATGCTCTTCCCAGGTGAGGGTCCCACAGTCCCACAGTCCTGCTACCTCTGTGCTGCAGAGGGCAGGAGCAGGGCAGGAAGAGGCACCGTGGCTCTCTCCAGAGCAGAAGATTGGTTTGGGGTCACCTAAGTTGGGTTTTTCAAGCCAGGGTGAGGCCTGTTGTCCCCAGCAGGTTTGGCTGTGTGCGCTGGGGTCTGTCCCCTGTTGGGGGTTGCTCTCCAGCAGGGCCAGCCAGGCAGCAGGGGCACTTCCCAGGTGGCAGATGGGCTGAGTCCTGTCCCAAATACACCTGGTGCCTCGTTTTGCTTTTCACCTGAGCCCTGAACCTGCTCTGCAAAATGCTGATGCTCCTGGGTCAGTCCCTGTGGCTGCATCCAGGGTTACAGCCCAGTGCTGAGGCAGGGGAGAGGCCAGAGCAGGGAACGTGCACATTCCCGTGGTACCAATAGAAATGGGACCAGCTGTGGGGAACTGGGAACCAAACTAAGCCCCAGTTTGCTTTCAGGGATCACTTTTGGGTCTTGTGTAAAATAACAAATCCATAAAACATGGATTAATTTGGACTGAAGTCTGTGCTGCCAGTCCCACTGGCCACGTTCCCACAGCTCTAGAGGGATCACCCCTCTCCAGGCCATGCCATGGCCACGCTCCCTGCCCTGGGGGGAGTGGCTGCTTTCGAGCCAGGGACCTGCAGGGTCAGGTCCCCATCTCTGCCACCCCAAATCCCCATGCCCTGTTCAACACTGCCCTCTCCTCCCTGACCCCTTTCCCTCTCTCCCCAGCTTCCTGGTGGATCATGAACAACAACTGACCCGGGCAGCCGCCTCCAGGACACCATCAGCATGCGGAGGGCCGTGGAGCACTGGGCGCAGCCGTCACCTCCCCTCGCGTTTGTCACCTCCCTGTCCCTCGTCCCCTCCTGCGGCCCGCCGGGGGCTGCCTGCCCTCGGCCCTGCCAGTGTTTTGCCCCTTTGCTCTTTTCATGTCAATTTATTTATTTATCCCTGCTCCTAAGACGGTCTCCGAGCTGCCTGGGGGGAGCGGGGCACTCCCGGAGTGCCCGAGGGAGCCGTGGTGGGGGGTGGCAGCCTGGCCCTGGGGGGAGCACAGGTCTGGGTGCTGCATTCCAGCAGCCTTCAGCCTCTCTTGCACTCCAGCTGCTCTTCCTCCTGGCTCCCAGGCCGGCCCGAGGCCCCCCGGGGTGCTGGGATGGGCAGGGGGACACAGCTCTGGCCGGCTGTGACATCCAGCCCGCCAGGGCCACCCTGGGCCAGCAGAGGTTCTGCCCAGGGAGCCAGGTGGCCTCGTGTGGAGTGTGAATAGCGTTTTATAGGGAAAAAATATTGAATGAAGTATTTGTGGCACGCTGGCAGCCTGTGCTGTGGCTTTGGGACTGGCCACGTGCCCCCCCAGCTGTCCCCATGGCTGTGCCTGGCCCTGGCCCATCCAGCTCCCAAGGGAGGCCAGTGTGGCTCCAGGCCCCAGCACATCCCATTCCCAGGGGAGGCCAGTGTGGCTCCAGGCTCTGCTGCTTCCTCAGCTCCCATAAACCAGCATTAGCACCGGGCAGTGCTGCCAGGAGGCTGGAGCTGAGTTAATGATGAGGGCTCTGGGGTGGGGGGCACTAAATGAGGGGGGAAGGCTGGAGCAGAGCCCTCCTGGTGCGTGGGTGCCACCGGGGGTTTCCTTGGTGGTGCTGCAGCAGCAGATCCTCTGCTGAGCTGGGGGAAAATGCACTGTCCCAACCAGTGGGGAGTGGGCGGGCCAGGGACCCTCCTGGCATGGCAATCATCATCCTTGTGCCCCTGCCTGCCCCCAGCACCAGGGTGGGTCACCACGGGTGCCTGCACCCCCAATCCTCGCTCACCTGGGAGCTGCTACCACTCCCCAACCTCTTTTCCCACTCCCTGTGGGTGCTGCTCCACCAGAAACATTGGTTTGAGTGTTTCTCCCTCCGTCCCTGGCTGCAGGGACATCTGTGCCTGAAGGGGCAGCGGGTGCAGCTCCACCCTGGGGACGCCTCGTGCACGCCGTGCTGGGCAGGTCCGACACCGTGTCCCCCCTGGCTCCATGGGGTGACACCACGGGGGAGTTGCTGGGTTTGGGGGTGCTTGTTTTGCTCCAGCAGGAGCTCCCTGGGTTTGGGGTGGGGGGGATGAGCTGGCTGATGCCAGGAGGGGCCTGCAGAGATGGGAGCAGGGAGCTCCTGGCTGGAGGAGGGGAGGAAGAGCAGCTGCTGCTGCCGGCTGAGCTGGGCACTGTCAGAGCCCAGCCCAGGGCAGGCTCAGGAACCAATGGGGGAGCAGAGCCTGTCCTCTTCCCATGGGGACCCATCCTCCAAGCACCCAGTATTTACCTGATTATCAATAACTGCTGATTTTCAAAGCCATGATTTGCCACAATCACAGGGCAGCTGCTGGACCCTGGGCTACATTCCTGCCCCTGGGAGTTGCACACAAGGGATCCAGGGATGTGCTGGAGCTACAGCGGGGCTGTGGGGCCTCGGTAAGGGACAAGCCGTGCCAGGGCACAGCCAGGGTGGGTTAGGGAGGGGCACCCGGGGCAGCCACAAAGGCAGAGCTGCAGCAGGCACTGGTTTGGGATTCCTGAGCTGCCTCCCCAGCCCAGTGTGGGGTTTGCACCTCAGTTTTGGGTTTCTTTACCACTGGCTCAGTGTTTGCAGCAGCCTGGAGACCAAAAGCCTCAGCTTAGGCCAAGGTGTGTGCAGGGGGCAGCCCTGGGGGCACAGGGCTGGTAGTGGCAGCCAGGTAGGACAGCACTCTGCAGGCTGCTCTGTGCTCAAATTCAAATGGTCCTTTAAAAAAAGCTCAGAAAACAACATACTTAACCGTGAACTCAAAGAAATCCAGCATCACTGAGGATGGGGCTGAACTCCAGCTCTGCCTGCACTTGCTCCCAGGCTTGCCTGCAGCATCATCACCACAGGGGAGGCAGTTTTTGTCCCTAAAAGTCCCCTGGCCAAGGCCAAGGCCACAGTGTGGCAGCTTACCCCAAAAACCCCAAGAGCTGCCTGAGCACTGCTGAAAACCTCTGCCCCTTCCCAGAGAGAAGGGGGAGCTGGAGGATGAATATAGTCTTTTTATTGACTACTTTTGAGTAGAACAAACTAAATACATCTGTAACAGTTTGGGTTCCTTTATACAGGACATTAAATAAGTTATGCACAGAAATGAAGTAACAAATTTCTATTACAGAATTAAATGTCAAAAAAAATAGAAACCTCAACCCAATGTCTTCCCACACCCCAAGTTCACATTTATCATTCCATGTTTAAAAAAAAACCAACAAAAAAAGAAGCAATCATCCTAATCATGACTGTTAGTATTTCATTCATTTACACTGGGGTTAATTTTAATACACGGCCATCAACGTCGCATGAGAATTATGGAAGACAATCTATTTACAAGCAATTCCAGCCCTGCCCTGCTCTCCCTTCCCATCCCACCTCGGCGCTGTCACCGCTGACCACAGCATGAGGCCGGGGCTGCAGGCGAGGAGGGGACGTCACAACCACCCGTGAGTGACCTGAGGCTGCTCCAAATGTGCTCCCGTCCCCTTAGGGCAGGAAAATCCTTCCTCGCTGTGCCGGGGTGAACATCCCGAAGCTGGGCTGCCGCAGGGCAGGGTGGCTCCAGTGCCACCCCCACTGGGAGCTGCCTCAATCCCAGCGGCTGTGCTGGGCTCCAGCACCGATTCCTGGGGACACAGAGGAGATGCTCCCCACTGCCACTGAAGCTCTCTTCAGCACCAGGAGACCTCGTGGCTTTTTGCAGAATAAAACCTTGCGGACCTTCCCCAGGAGCTTCCCCGAGGGGCCAGGGCTGGAGCAGCAGGTCCCCCGCCCCTCCCCGGCCGCGCCGTGACGACTCATTACAGCTCCATTATTCGCCTCCAATTGAAAAAGTGACCAAAAATAATTTGGGAATTACTCGCCTCGTTGGGCTCCAGCCCAGCAGTCGCACACACACAGTCACGGAAGTGCTGAACAGATGGATTTCTCGAGCCTGGTTGCGTGCCTGTGGGAATTGGGAGCGGCTCCCGGAGGGCACATCCCCTCCCTCCTATGGGCTGTGCTGCTCCCGACCTCTGTCCACTCCCGGGACAGCCCTCGGCTGTGCTGACCACAGCATCCTCCTCACACCACAGCAGGGGCTCTCCGAGGGATGGCTCTCCCCGGGATGGCTCTCCCCACACTGTCCCCGCATCCCTGCAGGATCTCACTCTGAGCCTGTGTTTTTGGGACAGTCTTCAAAGGTGGATGCACATCCCTGGGCATCTCTGGATGCAGCACTGCAGGAATCCCCCTGGGGCTGAGGGGAAGAGCCCACACAGGACACCAAGTGCTGCCTTTCTGTGCCCAGTTTGGCTGATGGGCGTGGAGAGCACAGGCTGTAAACGACCCCTCGCACCCCGGGAGGATCCCTGGGCTCAAAAACAACGGCAGGAACTCACAAACCAGCGCCTTCCAGGCAGTGAAAAACCCAAATGCTTTCTGCACAACAAAACAACGGCCCCCAGGTGGAAAAGGCACCTGCACCCAGCCCAGATCTGCTCTGCACGTGTTCTCCAGCACAGGCCCCACCCAGGAAACACCCAACTGTCTGTCTCACCACAGTCGGGGATGAAATCCAGGCCATCCCCTGGTACTGACACTCGGTTTAGAGCAGACAAACCCTCTCCTCCCTCTCTGCAACCCTCAGCTGCCAGCCCATGGGCAGGAGAGGTGAGCTCAGCTTTTGCCAGGGCACAGAGGATGAGATGCTCCCGCTGGGAAATCAGCTCTGGTCTGTTCACACCAACAACAGGCCAGCACAGCCACCTGAGGCACAGCTGTCTGGGAGTAAGGGAAAAAACGGATGGATGGCATGAAGGAAGGTGGCTGAGGGAGGCAGTGGTGGCTCTGACACCTCGGGAAGTGAGCCTGAGCATGCCACAAGGACAGGGCTCCCTGCTTGGGCACCACACACTCAGCATCTCCGGCAGGTGCCAGTGCTCTCCCCCAGTCCAGGTCTGCCAACAGGGTCCAGAGGTCCAGAGGTTCCCACTGCTCAGTATCCCCCAGGTCCTGACGATGCTCTGGTGTCCCCCAGAGAGGAGCAGAGAGATGCTGCAGGCGAGGCTCACCCCAGTTCATGAGCCACAAAGGAAAAGGCAGGATGAGAGGGCAAAGCCGGAGTGTCGGCGCTCCAAGGAGGCGGCGCGATGGGTCAAACACGTCAAGTGATAACAGTTGCTGTGGGGAGTTTTTCAGCTTAAAAAACCCCAGGAAACTCATCCAACGGAGCAAACCAAAGCCTCCCTCCTAGAGCCCGTTCGAGTCTATGGCTGTCACGGATGCCGGGGTGGAGGAGCGGGACGTGGTCGCCGAGGTCTTCTCGAGGGCCGGGCTGGGGATGCCGTCGAGGCTCTTGGCTGCTGCTGCCACCCGGCCCGTGGGCAGGGCCAGGGGCTTGCTCTGGCCGTGCAGGCCCTGCCCGCAGATGCGGTGGTGCCTCTCCCAGTCCTTGTGCTGGCAGAAGGAGCCGCAGTACCGGGCGATGTTGCAGCCGCTGCACGTCTCGCTGGCTTTGCGGCCGCAGTTCCAGCAGCTCTGCAAGACCAAAGACACCGCGCTTGAAAGGGGTTTATCTTCCCTAAGAGCTGCAGGATGGTGCTGACTCAGCTCTGGAGGGGACTGTTCATCCCCTCTGGCCCAGATTTGGTAATATTAAAACGAGCAACCCATTAGTTCCTGCTATTTCCCAGCTCTTTGCCAACAGTTCTAACCCCCACTGCTCTTTGCCCAAAGCCGCTGTCACACTGCTCCGGGCACATCCTCTCCCCTAGATCCACCCGAATGCACAGAGGAAGCAGCAGGCATGGACTGAAAAACACGCTGCAGATGCTGCTATTGGGTCTTTTTATTTCCTGTTTTAAGCAGCTCTATTTTGGTCTCGCTCCCAGCCAAGCGCTCTCCGCAGGGATCACGGCGCTGCGCAGGCACCATTTGCTCCGCACCCTGCCTCGCCGCACGAGAGGCTGGAGCAGGCCAATTTGGAAAAGCAAATGCTCATTTGAAAGCCTCCCAGCCAGGTGGAAGCACTGCCAGAGCCCGAGCTTCAATCTGGAAGCGGAGCACAGCCCCTCTGGCCGGCGGGAGAGGTGTCAGCTGGTGGCTCCCGGCGTGCCACCGCTTCCCTCGGAGCGCGGGGCGCGGGGCCAGCGCCGGAGCGGCGGCTGCAGCTGCTCCGGGGAGGGGAACGAACGGCGGAGCAGCCTCCCTGCAGCTGGACCAGGGCGGAGCAAACACAGCCTGGGGAGGGCAAGCTCAGCTGTGGGAAGGCAGCCTCTGTCAGAGCTGCCCGCTCTGATCCCGGCACCGTTGTGGGGACACCGCTGCTGCGGCCACCGGCAAAGAGCTGTGGGAGCGGGGTGGGGGGAGATGCTGGGCTGTACCAGGCAGCCCTGGCCTGGGGAAGGGCAGTGAGATTCCCACTCCCAGGTTCAGCACTGGAGCCACCAGCTTGCAGTGATGATTTATGGGCTGGCAGTGAAGCATCAAAGTGAACTAGTGAGGAGTGAGCTGCTCCCAAGCCTGCGTATCCACAAGGCTCCTCCATATTCCACGAGAAGCAGGACTTGTGACCAAAAAGCCCCTACCAAAGGCTGTGGTAGTTCTTGGAAAACTGGGTCACTGCTTCACAGCTGTTTACACTTCAAGTGTTTTTCAGCTGTGTTGCAAGGGTTACATGATGTGCCAGAACACAGGACAGCTTTTAGACAAGAGCTCTGGGGCTTGCACGGGGGGTGCTCGGCAGCTCCCGAGGTCCCAGACTGCTCCCCGGCACAGCTGGAGGAGGAGGACACTCCTCTGGTATTCCCTATGGAGAAATCACTGCTTGTCTCATTCCTTCCATGGCTTCCTGAGCAGTTCCACCCACTCCCATGATGTGTTTATTGACTGGTGCATTCCACCCTCAGCAATTTGATTGGGAATTTCAGTATGGACATACTTCTCTGGAATCATCCATCTCAAAAGTTCAACCAAGTGAACTTCCTGTTAAGCAACAGGGAGGGTAATTGATGATTGAGGAGTAGAAAGAGATTCTCTGAGACACCCATTCAGCAGGTATCACAACCAAGAGCCATCCCTTCTTTTCCAACATGGAAGTGTGGTACAGACCACCAGGAATGTGCACCTTCCCCTGCAGCCCAGCTTCTGCCCACAGACAGCAATTCCTTTTCTGCACAGATCAAGTACCCCACCACAGCAGATTTCTGAGCTGAACAGCTGCATCCACCACCATCCCCTTTCTCTTTGCTTCTATACCTCTCTCAGCCCCACAAAATCCCTGGTCATTACACTGGATTCAGCTCAGGGTCCCAGTGGTGCCTTCACCTGCCTGTTGCACACACATGGGGCCGCAGATGTTGTTTAGGCTGATTCCCTGCCAGCAAAACCTAAAAGGGAGTTTTTATCATATCAGTGCATTCCTGTAGTTATTGATTGGAGAGATTTTCCTTCTAAAAGGAAAATGGGCTGAAGACCAGGTTGGATGGAGCTTGGAGCACCCTGGTCTAGTGGAGGGTGTCCCTGCCCATGGCAGGGGCGTGGAACGAGATATTCTTTGAGGTCTCTTCCATCCCAACCCATTGCGTGATCTACAATTCCATGAGAGGGCGTGGGGGACCTGCAGGCTTGACCTGGAGACTTCGGGAACCTTGGGAAGTCCCTTCCCAGGCTGTCCCCTGGCTCTTACCTCAGTGGACTCCTCCTGCTCGTTGATGACCAGGAAGGCATCCTCGGTGGCCTGGCGCTTGGCGTCGGCGATGGTCTGCTCCATGCGCGCCCGCTCCGAGGCGATCATCTCGAACGCCTTCTGCTCCGCCTCCGCCACCGCCTTCTGCACCTCCGACATGGCCTGGCGCTTCACCTCGTTCACAGCTTCTTCTGGAAGGAAAGAGCAGCCTCACCCACCCGCCCCGGCAGCGGGGGAGCCTCCCAGAGAAACACAGTTCTGGCCTCGTGTTCCCAGCACCAGCATCCTGACCGCTCCCCGGAGCGGTGAGGCCGGGCTTGGTCCCATGGGATCCCCCACTGGCACCAGGGAGGAGCAGAGCCCTTTGGAAAAGCCAGGGTGGGGATGTTGGCAGCCAGATGTGCACATCCTAGGGCGTTCCTGCAGCTGGGCTTCTGCTGTTTCTGCACAGCAAATGCACAGCATCTGTGTTTACCCCGAGCGATCCGGCAGCATTCACGGCCGAGGTCACCGCAAACACTCACCAGCTTTTTTCCAAATCTCCTCGGTGACGTAGCCCGTTCCCGACCTGCTGCTGAACTCCCGCAGCGAATCTGTTGGAATAAGGGACACGGAAAGGTTGGCAAAGCCTCATGTCACCCAACTGCTGCTCACGTGCCCAGTGGTACCTCAGGACGTTGCAGGGCAGGGCAGAATTGAGCAGCTAAAACTCAAAGCAGAGGATTCCTATGGCTAAAGCCATTCCTCAAACACTCAGATGATAAATTACAACATTTAATTAGCACGCTGCATAATTTATGACACTGCATAACCTATTGCCATCTCCTGGTGCTCTGTAACAACAGGCAATGCTTATAAATGTACGTTATAAATGTATGTCATCCAACTTCTGCACTGTCCAGAGACTCTGAGCATCAATCTATAGACCAGCAGTTTACATTAAGCACAGCACTTCCCAATCCCAGGGCAATTCAAAGGCTTGAACTGATGGACAAACTGTCCTGCAAGACACCTGGGGATGCTGCTTGATGTTTAACTGCACCTTCTCACAAGAGCAATAGAGCTTGAAAACTAGCCCTAGGTCCCACGAGAGGAGAAAGCAGCAACAGCATTCCAAATTTATATAAAAATTTTGAATTACATCACCTTTAGCAACATGGGGCTGAACTATATTAGTCATGATATACTTAAATATAGCAGGGCTAAAAGCTGGCGGTGCCCCCCAGGCTGTCACACACACCCAGTGCTCCACAGGCTCGCTGACAGCTGGAGCCAGGGGCACTTGAATTCCTTGCATGAGGATTCACTCTGTATTTTGTACACAAACAAGAGTAATATATACCAAATTGACATTTATTCTTGCTAGAAGAAATCCATTTTTATTACTGAATGATCAAAGGGGTTTTTTCCCCCCCCAGAACTTGATTTTCAGTTTATTTGTTTAGATGGAAATCAGAATTACATTTAAATAAATCAGCATTTTAGACTTGTTTTTTGTATAGGGTCAAACCCCTGCACGTTGGAGGGGAAAACTCATCAGCTTTGATAAAGTTAAGTTGACTCACGATACCAAAATAGAATTAGTAACACAGGTAGCTATTACACTTACAAAAGCCTTCGGTATTTTTAGAGTAAGCAGACCTTGACATTTAAAATCCTTTAGGCAAGAAAGACTGGAAGTGGGAGAGGGGCGGAGACAAACACCTCTTGGGTTATCAGCTTTGGATCAACTCTGGCCAGCAGTGACAAGGAAGAGGCTCTTCCAGCACCAGCAACGCTGCCTTTAGACATTGGCCAGAGCCGCTTCCAGGAGCTCACCCAGGAGCTTCCCCGTGTCAAAGCTTTGAGAAAAACACCTGAGCAGCGCGTAACCCAACTTATCCCGCCATCTGCATCAGCAAGGAGCACCCTCTGCCTGACAGAGCCGAGGCAAGGAGCCCCCTCCTCACCGCTGCCCACGGAGTCGGCGCTGGCGGGGCTGTGCTGGCGGCTGAGCAGCTCCGCGCCCGCCTTGCGCGGCTCGGCCGTCTCGGAGCAGCGGCGCTTCCAGTAGTTGAGCTCCTCCCGGTCGGCCTCCTGGCAGCGCCGCAGCACAGCCATGGAGCGCCGCGTCTTCTCCACCATCTCCATGATGCAGTTCAGCGCCTGAGGGAGGGAGGCGTTCTCAGTTATCGTGGATCGAGCCGTGGAGGGGCCGTCCCGGGCGGGGGAGATGGGAGGGAGGGGGTTTCACAGGGTTTGGGATGGTGGCGTGCCCAGGTGGGGTCACCACGCACCTCCAGGCCGTGCTCCTAAAGGTGGAGGGGAGAGCCCCGCCGCTTTCTGTGGGAATAGGGTGTCCGTGCAAGGGTTGGCTGTGATCCTGCTGCCAGCGCTCCACAGTCACAGCTTAACTCCAGATATTCAGCTAAAGGGCCTCTGCTCCACCCCAACCCCATCCCCTCCAAAAAACCCATTAGCTTTAGACCATGAGGGCTCTCTGCATTTATGACTAAAGCTGAATTTTAATCCCAACTCTTTGAGGGAAACAGAGCAGCGAAGTGCCTGGAGGAGCAGCCTTGCTCAGAAGGAAAAAGCTCAGTGTAAAGTCTGCCAGAAGCATCAGGTCCTCCTGTTGGGGCCTGGTTCTGACCCAAAAAAGGTACCTCAGCAAAAAAAAAGGCTTAAAACCCAGTAATGATGGGTTTACTTATTTTGCAAGGTCCATGTCCTGACTACACTTAGCACATCTGTGCACTTGTGCTGGGACAGAAAAGACTCCTGTGGGGACGAGGCTGGGTTTGGTTGCTCAGCCAGCCATGGCAGCACCTGGCCATGCTCTGCAGGAGAAGCTCCCCAGCTCCAGACACTTCATCCACACTGATTTTGGCTTCCACTGACCACGGGCAGAGGAAACCTGCCAGGAAAGTGCTGCAGCTCCTCTCAGCCCTCCTCACCATCCCCCTGCTTGTGGTGGCTTGTTCCTCTCCCAGCCACCCGGAGAGCCTGGATATGGTATCAACAACCAGGAAATCACAAACTGGAGCAGGTGGAACACTGGGTTGCTGCTTCCCACAGAGCTTCCCACATCTCCTGCCTTTCCTTACGTGATCAAGATGCTTCCACTCATCCGCCCACTCCC
Organism: Ptilonorhynchus violaceus; assembly: GCA_013397565.1. Lineage (NCBI taxonomy): Eukaryota > Metazoa > Chordata > Aves > Passeriformes > Ptilonorhynchidae > Ptilonorhynchus > Ptilonorhynchus violaceus. Next base: position 530,478 of record VZRJ01003711.1, read on the forward strand.
GCTCCGTTAGGCGGTGATCCACCAGCTCGTCCTGGTACCCTCCATTCAGTCCTGCAACAAGCCACAGCCACAGAGGGATTAGATGGACCAATGCAGAGAGAAGTGGCCCCAAAGCTCCATAAAGAGCTCCATTTCCAGCTCCACATAGCTGGGATTTTAAAGCACATCTCAAGGTGGTGGCTCTACGGGGGCAATTCCACGCTGGTGCTTTTTTATCCCTGTCTGCTTCACTGTCTTGGAAGTGCTACAATCCACTTGTGGCTCCAGCTCTGGCCTGCTTGTGGAGCTGGTTCTCCTGTTATGAACTCACAGGAGCTCAGAGCCTGTGATTCAGGCTGTCCTGATGGAAACACATCATGCACCTCCCACACATCCCTGGGAGAAACAGGGCAGGAGGTCAGTCTCTGCTCTCCTGCTTTGGTGACCTTGGAAAAGTTAATTTCTATTTCCCTGCCCTCCACTCCTGGCTTCTGGGTTGGCTACACTCAACTCACACACCAAGTCCTCCCTCCTCATCCTCAGTGGCTCCAGCCTTCACACAGGGAAATACAAACTCTCAGTCCTCCTGTTTGTAACTTCCCCTGGGGAGTTGTTTCCTCTGAACTCCCAGCAAAAACTCTGCTGTGAGGACATGCCCAGCATTACACAGCTTGGGGTATGAGTGGTCAAGCAGGGACCGACACCAAAGCTCAACCACGAGCCCTCCAGGCTTTCTCACCAAGCCCGCCGTGCCTGTCCCGGATCTCTCTGTGCTCCAACATCTTGCTGGGGTCCCTGTAGAGGTGGGAGGTGGCAATATCTTCCAAGGTGTAGTGCTGGAGGGGCGGTGGGGTGGGGTGGAACTGCCCGCTGGGGTTCATCAGGGGGATGGTGAGGGCAGGGCTGTGCCGGGGCGCGGGGCTGATGGTGCAAACCCTCTTGGCTGGAGGCTCTGTCGGCAGCGACTCCCTCTCAAAGCTGCTGTCTTCCCTCCTGCAATCACACCAGCAGGCACAGGCATTCCTTAGCATCCCATAAATGTACTCAGAAAGATGCAGATTAGGAAGCAGCAGTTTGGGGAGCAACGATTTTACCAGGGGGTAAATGCAGAGAGCTCAAACAAATGCGCTCAATTTGTGACGCGATGCACAAAGCGACCCCATCAAAGGAAAGGTCCAGGATGCCCGAGTGTTGTGATTCATCTTTCTGAGCATGACCAAATTAAAATTTCACAGTTTTTATAAATTTGAGGCACGCTCCACGTAATTGCATAACAACTTTTAGCTTGGAATAAAAAGTGGTGCAAATGAAGCGCATCCTTCCCAGCCCTGCCAGTGCCTCCGTTCACCGCCTTGGAGGGGGGAAACTGCTCAGCTCTCTGACTCAGGCTTTCAGTCCTACCCAAAAGTCCCTCTGGGACAGAATGTCCCTGAAAGAGGAACCCACTGAACTACTGAACTTGTAGTACAGTAGGAGCAGTCACTGGCATCTTATAAAAGCCAGAGTAGTTGTTGGGAGTGATAAGATCCTGGATGCTGCTTGAAGCTTTGTCAGCAGCAAAGATAAAACAAAAGTCATGACTTCAACAACCGAGCAGAGTGACAAAAGTTGGTATTTTACCTGTCTGGACTGTGCCTCTTGCCATTGCCATTCACCTCGATGAGCAGCTCGGAGGAGTCAGCGGGGGACGTGGTGTTGGTGTTGAGCAGGATGTGCTCGTGCTGGGCCAGGTACTGGGAAGGCGTTTGCTTGGCAGCACGGGCACAGTGCAGCAGCTCCCGCTGCAGCAGCGGGAGGTTGGCCTGGAAAACAAGCACAGGGTTGGATTAGAGCAGGGCAGGGGTTCCCAGCTATTCCAGGTTTGCTCTGCATTAACACCTCAGAGCAGTAACACCTGTGGCCCATGGTTCCCACTCAGGATCTTCCAGCTCCTGGTATCTGCACTGTCAGATTTACCTGTGTTTTCCCAGGAGCTGAGGATGTTGGTGCTCCCAAAGTCCAAGTGTCATGGGAAGCACTTTGTACTTCCAGCATCTAGTTGCCCAGAGAGGTAATGGAATCCCCATCCCTGGAGGTGTTCAAGGACAGGTTGGACAGGGTTTAGAGAAACCTGGGCTAAGTGGAAGGTGTCCCTGCCCGTGGCAGGGGGTGGGAACTGGATGAGCTTTAACGTTCCTTCCACCCCAAACCATTCTGTGATTTAACTACCCCAGACAGACTCCGTGTGCCAGCACTTCAAACATTCTCGATCTGAACATTTGCAAATAAGATTATAGGCTCAGAAGCTGCCACATGGAGCTTGGTTTGCCTCCTTTATCTGCAGCACACAAGCAGACATATGTGGCACTCGGTACAACGTCAGCCAGTCCCACACGGCCACCGCTACGCTCTGTGCAGTCTGTCTTGGACTCCAGCAGAATTGCTGTGGTGCTTGCTAGGAGAGCTTTCCCAGCAATGTCACAGTGCCAAGAGGCACAGACAGGCACACGGAGTGTCAGCAAGCCCCAGCAGCTCCCTGTCACCTTCAGGAAGGGGATCACAAACGGCCGGAGGGGGAAGTTCGTCGCCTCTTGCAGCTTGCAGTGAAATTCCTCGATTGTCACCGTCGAGTTCTGAGAAAAGAAATTAAGAAATGAAATGGCAATTTGTTCTTATTTTTAGACATGTGGGAAACGGCTCCAAATGAACAGAACTGGGAGGGAGACGGCATCTGCCACTACAGGACTGACAGTGTTTGCATTGGATCCTGCCGAGCGCAGCCAAGGAGACTCAGGCCAGCGGAGCAGGAATGCTGCACTAGGAGAGGGGTGGGAAGTGCCTGGCCCAGCATCCTCCCAGCTCCAGGGTCAGGAGGCAGAGGCTGACTCCAGGGCAGCAGGACCCAGCTGGCATCTCCTGCATGCTGGAGCAGGCTGTGGGCAGTCAGACTTCAATCCCAGCTGCTCAGAGCTGCACACCTTCCTCTCCTTCCTCCCTTTCAGTTCTCCTCATCTAACCTATCCATGGAGTCTCATCAGCCTTATGCTCACCATGGTCCTCCCCTGGTCCAGCCCTGCATCCCCTGGGGCTGCTCAGGCTGGGGAATTTCTGGGACTACCTGCATGTACAAAACTCACCCCTGCAGCAATTACCACAATCCAGGGTGAGAACGACAGCCAGAGGGACCCGGACAGCTTATCATTCCCTCTCCAAAAGGGTAACCTAAGGTACTACCCTACATCCAGGGAAATAAAGATGCTCTATAAATGGAGTGGCAGCATTTTGCATCTAGTGCTCAAGCACTGGGAATGCCCCTGAGGACATGGACAGACTCAGCTCTGCTGCCCACTCCAACCTTGGAAGGAGAAACGCTCCAGGGCTGCTGCAGTCGAGCTCCCTTCACTGCCTGCTGAGCCTCAAAAGAAATGTGCCAAAAAGCAGAGATCAGCTCAGAGCCCCACTGGGTGCCTCACAGGACCACAGCTGGCCAGGGCTCCATGGCCTCAGTCCAAGGTCACAGAATCCTAGAATAGTTTGGGTTGGAAGAGACCTTAAAGATCATCCAGTTCCATCCCCTGCCATGGGCAGGGACAACTTCCACTACTCCAGGTTGCTCCAAGCCCCACACAACCTGGCCTTGGACACTTTCAGGGATGGGGCAGCCACAGCTTCTCTCAGCAACCTGTGCCAGGGCCTCACCACCCTCACAGGGAAGAGTTTATTCCTGATATCCAATCCAAACCTACTCTCTGTCAGTGTGAAGCCATTCCCCCTTGTCCTGTCGCTCCATGCCCTTGTAAGGCATGTGGAGTATAATGTTTAGTGCACTGAACAGCATTTCTCCCAGTTGTTCTGTATAACTGTAAATATTGAATACAATTCTGCAGCAAGACCCTTTCATTTGGGTGTGAAGGGATTTCTCATGGCAGGGGTAGGGACAAGATCTTTAAGGTCCCTTCCAACTCAAACCATTCTGCGATTCTATGATTTACAGAAAAGCTCTGTCCAATTCCTTCCAGGTTTCCTTAAGTCTGGCTACACACAAGCTCATGCCTAAGCCACTGACCCAAGAGCTTTTTGAAACCCAGCAAAGACAAGAAAAAGGAAGTCACTGAGTTTCCCAGAAAGCACAAACATTACAGAGTCTTGCTCAGCCCCCAGCTCTGCTCGCAAAGACACAAACAGACAACACCGTGTGCCAGGATCTGGGAAAAGCCAGGCAGGGACCGGTGCAGGACTCACCACCAGCGCCAGGACGAGGGTCCGGACCTTCTCCCCGATCTCCGGTGAAATGTCATTCCCAAACTGCTGCAGGGTGGTGAGGAAGCGCTTCAGCTTGCTGAGCTGCCGGGCCCCACACGTGGCTGGGAGCTGCTGGTTGGTCAGCGAGGAGGAGGAGGATGAGGAAGGGCCGTTGCTGAACCTCTGGGGTGGGGACGGTGCCCCGTTCAGCGTCGGCGGGGAATGGTTTATTCCGTTGGGCACTGCAAAGGGCAGACAGAAGCAGTGCTGAGCATCACACGGGCACATCCCCGTGGTCTGGTGCTTAAGGGGGTCCATCTTCCAGCCAGGAGGCTGCTGCTGCTTTGGGCAGCTCAGGTGGCTCCACCTCGCCCCAAGGAGGGCTGACAGATCCTGCCCCGCGCCCGCCATCCCTCCCCGGGGATTTGCAGGGAGTTTCACAAACACAGTTGTTTTTTCCAACCTGGTCCCATCTGCGGCATTGCCTCCTGTAAGTGGTGAGCATGTCGAAACAGACTGAAGGGCTGGAAGTTTGGGAACTCGGCAAGGGATTAGAATAAATTGTTGACATCCCCGCGCTGCGGTTGTGCAATCGCGAGCCCTGTCTGATGAGCAGCTGTGCGCTGGGGCCCCAGCTCGGTATAAACCCAGAATTTCAGAGTGAAAACCACATCATTTAAATATAGTTGTAGCTGATCCACTGGGTTTATCCTTAAAAACCCAGCCCTGAATCCCTTATGGATTTAAGTGCTGATGAGAGGGCCACGAGGTATAAAAACCACTTCAAATGGTGTTCAGAGAAGCCCTGACAACACCCGGCAGCGCTGCCCCTTGCCTGTGGGAGGAGCAGCAACACGCAAAAAAAGATGCCAAAATTTCTGTTGCAGCTTCACGAGGATCAATTCAAATCCCAGTGACCTCAGTGAGGGGTTTTTCAGAGAAGACAGGAGGTACTCGAACAGTTAAACCACTCCGGGGCATGCCAGGGTGGGAGGCTGGAAAGGCTCCACACACCTGGACCTTCGTGGTGAGCACAGGAGGGAAACTCAACCAGAGTCAGTTAAGATGCAAGGAAAGATAAGGCTACAGAGGTGGTTCCTGCTAACCAACCAGTGACAGCCTCTTTGGGGGCTAACAGAGATGTACCCTTTCATAGACAGAGAGAGGAGGAGATGAGAGTGAAGGCCAGCACTGACAGGATGGAGGTGCAAAGGCAGTGTGAGCTCATGCCTTTTGTTACGGAGCAAAGCAACCTGGAAAACTCCTGTCCACACTATTCCCCAAAGCAGCAAAGCAACAGGGATGTCGGGATGTACCCACAGGTACAGCTCCACAGAGAACCAGCAAAACAGAGCGATGCGAAAGGCAGGGCCTCTGGCAATTACTCACAAAGGCATTTATTTCACTCTAAAAGTGTTATAAATAGGGAGAAGCTGCCAAGAGAAGCTCCTCTCAAACAGCAAAGGCTGTGCAGCTCCGCGCTCTCCGGCGGCCACAACTGAGGCGCTTTTCCCCTTCCCTGTTTCACTTCCTCTTACTCTTTCAGATGAAGGCCTGGGCAGAGCAACGGGCTCTATTTATACCCCAGGAGAAAGAGGGGCTCTGAGACACCCCTGGGGGCCGGGGGACCCTCGGGAGAGGCTGCCAAGAGGGAGCAAAGGATGTCGGTGGATGGGGGAGATGCCACGGAAGCGGAGCGGGGTCGGGTCGGGGCTGCCGTTAGACACGGCCCCGTAACTGCTCCGCGTTTCTGGGCTCGCCCCTCCTGACCCTCTGCCAACGGCGTCACCGCAGGGCAGCTGGCAGTTATCTGATCCTGCACATCACCAGGATCTGCTCCACCACAGACCACACAGCCGGGCTGGCACCTCGACTTCCAGGTGAGAGCACAGCGCTGAAGGAAGTGAGACAGCATACGTGGGATTGCTGGTTTGGGGACAGCAGGATGATAAAACTCCTGGGAACGTCAAAATTATCACCTAAGGCTACTCTTAAATTCTGCCTTAGGTCCTTGATAGTCAAACGGTTTTGCTGCTCCTCCAACCTTGTGTTAGTGATCCATAGGCAGGCATGGCTTTGTTCCAACTGCTCCACCTCACCTGCCCAAGCTGTGGGCTTTGACAGGGCAGGACACACAACCACTGACTGACCAAGAGCCTCTGGTGCAACTGAGAAATGAAAAAGCACGAAAGAACTTCGCCACAGGTCGCATCCCTCATCTATCTTGGAAAGAGGCAATTAAGTCATCTGCAATCAGCAGATTCAGGCTTCTTGGCCCTTAACAGCGTGCCAAGCATCCTCATTGGAAAAATTAATTTCTGTCACTTTGCTAATGGTCTTTTTCTGCCTGAGCAAAAGGAGAGCCATTAAAAACGCCTGAGCACATAAAGATGGGGACAATGTGTCTGGCGGGATAACCCAGTGATTAGTGCTGCTGCCAGCACCACGCAGCACATCACTGTGTGTCCTCCAGGAGGCTGGGCTGGAAATCTCCGAATCCCACTGCCAGCATGGAACTGTGAGATAGCCCAGACACCGTCACGGACAGCACAGCACTGCAGAACCAGCTAGGGAACACTCTGTGCAGGGAAAAGGGGTGAGGAAAGCATGGAAAATATGTCCATGCCATGTGTAGGGGTCAGATAACTCCATGCCCAACAAAGTAAAGCAGCTTTGCTCCGGAACAATGCTTTTAAAAAGACATTAAATGGCTTAAATGTTGGCTAAGGGAGGAAAAAAAAAGACTCCTCCTAGGCTGTAAGAAAAGGCTGAAGGTCCTTTCCATCCATGGAGTCACCTTTGAGCAACACTCTGCTAGAAGAAGTGGGTACAAGGCTGTGCTACAGCTGGGCAGGATCAGGACCGACTGCAGCTTAATAGGAAAGATTATAAAGAGAAGATGAAGAAAAGAGAATCTGGATGGACAGCAAGGAATTTTCAAGGCTGGGAAATAAAAAAAAAGACTTTCTAATCTCAGCTGCAAGAGTGCTGTCTGCAAAGTGAGATACAGCAGAGTGGGAATTAACTCCTCCAAAAGATAGAGCTGAAAGCCCAGCTCTTGGCTCGCTTGAAGCCAACCTGATAAAAGATTCAATTTCTTAATGAGTTTATGGTGGAAATCAAGACTGGACCTGCAAAGAGAAGGACTCAAGGCAGCACCAGGAGCAAGGTAGGAGCAGGCAGGGGGGCAAAGGGGGATTACACACCCTGTTTTATGTCCTGCATGCTTTACAGAACAGCAGGAAAGCCCCAATCCCCCCTCCCTCACAGCCAGGCAGCACTGCCCGCCATGTCCCGGCTGATGGCTGAGACATTCCAGGTGAGCTCTACAAGCAGAGCCTTCCCTCCTGGCTAGAGCTGGTTCCCAGGAAAAGCAGCATTACTGGGGTCTTACGTGCAGTCGGAGTGAAGGACACGGGCCGGGGGCCGCCGGGGTTGACGGGGGGCAGCGGCGGCATGTTGGGAGGAGAGGACCTGGACTGTATCTTCACTTCCACGGGCGATCCGGGCATCACTGGCACCCTCTTCTCACCAGCAACTGTCCCAAGAGAAGGTGGCAAGGCTTAGTGACAGTCACTGACATGCATTTCCCCGCCCAGCACGCCACGAACAGTTGCAAGGCTGAGGATAAGAGCTGGGGGAAGTCACGCAAGGCTCCCACGCTGCTCCGCACAGCCCCAAGCTGGGGACGGGCACCCGGGGTCGTGCTCGTGGTGTCCGTGCTCACCATCCCGGTCTCCTGACCACATCTTCTCACCCCTCATGCCTGAAGATGCTGTTCAAAGTATTTCTGTCCATCTGCTTTGCCTTGCCCCCATTCAAGATCTCTGATAACTCTCCAGACGTGCCCACACACACCTCGCTGTGGCTTTCCAGAGGAATCACAACCTCTGGGAGCCATGCAAGAGGTAACCTGGATTTGTTCGGGGTTGTAGAGATGAGCTGGTATCAGCTATTCACAGCCCCTCTCCTGTGTGCAGTCCCTAATGTTTAATATACCACCAGCTCAAACTGCTGCTTCCTTTCCAGCCCTGGAGGGATGTCCCAGCTCAGAGGAACAGCGTGACCACGCTCCCAGCTCTAGTGGCTGGGATCAGCCTCACAAGAGAAAAAAGGGGAAGCATGCTTATATAAGCCTTGGGGCTTAGGGAGACTCTTTTTTTGAGGGTGGTGTTTTGGGATATTTTTTGTTTCTAAAATCCAGACAACTCAGCAGACAAAGCCTCAGGATCTCCAAAGTGCAGCTCCCGTGGGAGCCAACCCCATTCCAGGGGTGCTCTGTAGTGCACTGCCGGCGTCTCCAGTGTCCATGGCTCCAGACAAATCACCCCTCTGAGGTGATGGTCCCCACTCCCTGCTCCTCAAGCTGCCCCTCACCTTGCTCAATCAGTTCACTAATGAGATGTGACCGTTCTCCAGCTTGTCCCACCCAGGAACACGGATGGGTCCCCAGCACATCCAGCTGCACCCCAGCTCGGGCTGTGAGGGACCTCAACTCAACTTCCACCTCTCCAGTGATGCAAGCTGGGCTTGGGACAATTACCATCTAATTTGTTATCCACAGTTCTTACCAATATCTATCAGCTGCAAGAAATTCAGCTTTTGAGCCTGGGCAGACAATAAAATGCTGCATTCCCATAGAGCACTGAAATGGTGGCAAACTTCTGCACTGAAACACAACACAAACCTGCTTCTTCTCGACTCCCAACAACAAAAACACTGCTTTCCAGAGCAGAGAAGACACAACCTGGCACGTGAGCCCTCGTGTTGGTGCCTGGGATCTGCTCTGTCAGCCCCAGCACCTGCTCTGCCACCGAGCTGCCTCATTTATTCTCCTTATGGCAAGTCCTGGGGAACGCCAGCGAGGTAACAAATGAACTTCCTTATTCCTAGCATTTCTTTCTGCTGTTTCCAGGAAGGGGAAGCAGAGATGATACACACTGAAAATGCATGTTTTCCCTGCCCTGTCAGTACAGGTGGAATAGCTGGGGTTGGAATTGCTACAAAACTCACTTGAGTTTTGTGCTCACCAGAGCACTTGTGTCTTCATTTATCTAAGCCTGCTTTCAAGAAAAGGAAAAAATTCTAGGCTTTGCTTTCATGAAGTGGGGAGATATTGAAGCCATGGGAAACTACTATTAATTTTAACATATCATAACTACGTTAATCCCATATTGCAAACTGCTTTTCACATACATGTGGTCCAACTTTCACACAATTGAACCCTGATGTGCAGACTCTCCCTGTCATTCCCACACATGAACATGACATTCAGATGAATAACCACGTATTGCTGTAGGAATATGACATCATTCATGCATGTAGGCACCTCTTCTGGCAGGTGAGTTTATTGGCAAGAGCAGGGATAACAGGATAACCCCCTGACTTTCCTCTCTAAATAAATGCAGCAAAACAGTCAGAGAGCTGATTTTGTGCACAAGGGTAGGGGTGTTTCTACCACAAAAAGTCTGAGTTCCTTCACCCAGGCAGGGAAGGGAAACAATGCTAAATAACCCATATTTTACTATCAAAACAGCACTAACTGTGCCTACCCAGCACTCAGTATCAGCTGCCTGATGACCATCCAGGGACCCACTGTCACCCACCTGCCTCCTTTTCTTCTCCCTCTTCCCAAGAAACCCCCTTTCCCAGGTGTACATGGCCAACCTGATATTGCAATGTTCTAGACAGCATGAAACCAATCCTTAAATTTTCTCTTCTTTCTTCCTAAAATGTTCCTAGGACACAGTAAGAAAGCAGAACTAATTCGGGTAATTTACAGGGAGGGGGATAAATTTCACATGGAATTTATAACCCCAAAATAAAACCAGCTACTGTGTGAGACACCAAAACTCAAGCCCACAAGAAGCCAACACCTTCTTTTCCAAGCCCACTCCAACAGACAAGAAGCAAACAGGATTGTTAAATTTAAAAGCTTCCTGCTAATGACCTGGGGCATCTATAAATGCAGATAAAAACCATTTTTCTCAAGCTCTTCATTTTTAGCCTAAACACATCCATTTAATGAGAATCATGCGAGCAAACCAGGCTGCGACCAAGGGCTTGAGTCAGCTTCCAGTTGACCTGGGGCTAAAACCGAGCCAGTGAGCTGCTCCCTGGAGAAATGCTGCCTTCCTGGTCTCATCCTTCCACTTCCACCACTCAGAAATATTTACTGGCTCACCAAGAGCAACTTTTCAGCGCTGCCTCCAGATGCACGGGGAGGATGCAGAGATGCTCCTTAAAATGTGTGTAAGTCACTCCACTTCATCACTCACCTAAAGAGTTAAATGCCATCACAGATTTTGGATGATGCTCTAACGAGAATAATTGTTATCAATGACTAAATACTCCAAGTATCAGAGCAAGACACCTGCCCAAACTGGAACCATTGTGTTGCTTCCCTTCAAAAACTCCTCCTTGCAAACGCTACCTGGATTAGAAACACTCACAAATGCTGTCTCTTCTTCTCAAGCAGTGCCTGCAGGAGCACACCAGACATGTTTATGGCACGACACCTTTGGTGCCAAAAGCCCAAACTTTGCAGCCACACGTGCTCAGCTTTGCACCAGGGCCTGCCCAGGGCCACCAGGGAAAGGGGCGGCAGCGACAGGGTCACCCGGGGGGGGGTGGGTTGGAGAGCTGCCTTCCCAGCCTCAAACACACTGGAATTGCCCATGGAAAGACGACTGGGAATAAAACAAACCCCAATGAGACGCTGCTTTATCCCTGGCTCCACGCAAGAATTCCATCCCCTCCCACCGGCGGCGGGTTCTGCAGCCCAGATTTCGCAGCGCCGAGTTCCAGATTTCAGACGCACGGGCAGCTGCAGGCACAGGCCGGGCTGTGCTCGTGCCCTAGATATTCGTGTGTCCCATTTAAGAGCCCAGGTGTGCAGGAGGCTAGAAAGCCCCAGAGCTGTGACTACACCTGGAGCCCTCCCCTCTCTCCCTCCAAGGCCCCGGGTTCATCTGCCTCCGCTCTGGCTGGCGGTGTGCACCAGATTTCCTTCGCTGCTCCAGTTCCCATCCTGGCGTAACAAATTAAAAAGGAACATATGTCAAGATTAAGTGCAGCTGATGATTTTCCTATCTGGAGAGGAGAAAGAGCAAAGTGAGACAACGGGACAAGACGCCAGGAGAAAATCTGGGGTCTCGGAGCGATCCTCAGAGAAGTCCCACTCCTGCGTTCCCAGCTCTCCAACATCACAGCACGTTTCAGAGGGGGCAGTTTCAGCACCCACTCGAGACAGATTTCATTCTATTCGTTTTTTTTCAGGAAGTTTTCCACCTGTGGTGTTCAGCACAAAGAGTGTTGCTGTGCCAGGTAACCTCTGACGAATGGGCAGCATTTACTTGCGCCATGAACTGTTTAAAGAAGCTGCTTTATTAATCTCTTCATGCCTGTGGGTTTGAGAAAAGGGAAAAGGCACAAGAAAAAAAATAGAGGCAAGCTAGGGAGTATCTCAAGTACACTGGAACTTAGATTAATCCTTAAATTCCTTTGGCAATTAGAGAATAAACTAAGTGGTGAAAGACACAAAAACACTGCGTGAGGAGAACTGGATGTTACCTTCCCCAAAAAAGCAAGACAAGGAACTGGAGAAGAGCAACAGGGAGGCAGACAGACACAAATGGTCTCCTCCTCATCTTCTTCCCAAAGTTCAAAACACAGTTCCAACAGTCAGCAAGGCAATATCAGGAGGTGCTCCACTCTGCTCAAGAGAAAGCCTCCATCGAGCTCCCATGGCAGAGCCATGAATCTGCCAAGGCCAAGGGAAGAGAGGAACAGCCACTGCTATAGTGCAGAAAACGTGGATGCTTTATATGAATTTACACTGTAGTGTAAATGGGCACAATTTAATCCAGTCACCTCCCTGAGTGAGCACATGGAGTATGTCCAGGCTCTTAAACCCAGCTATCAGCTCCAGACAGTAAAGCCTTTCCTCCTCCCTCATGGGACATGGATTTAAAGCCTGTGGCTGGGTGTTTGGAGGGCTCCTACAGCAGGAACACGGGTATCTTCAAGCCATTCCTGACGCAGGGGTAGCATTCCCCTTGATTCCCTGGCACAAGAGTTGAGAAGGAAGGATGAACCTCCCTGCCCTGGGAGTGATTTTGGAGCTCTCATTTGTAAATAAGCTGCAAAGAGTCAGAACTGTATCTCAGCAGCCCGTGCCAGACTCGAGCTCTCCAGCTTTCTGTAGAAGTCAAAACATGAAACATCTTGGAAGAAACAAGAGAAAACCACATGAAACATGAGACAGCCCTGCACCACCAGCAGCTCTGCCCAGGTAAGGGTTTGCTTTTCCCTGGGGCAACTTGCAGGACAGAGAACAGACTTAAAATCAGACCTTGTCAACAAAGCTTTGATCACTAAGCGGTTACACCGAAAAGCTGTAAATTAACAAAGGTATTTTTTGAACAAAAGACTGTGCACAAGGGTTTGCCCAGTGGTTCGGTCTCAGGAGTGAAAGCACCTAACAGTTTCACATAGAAAGAAGAAGTTTAATCAAAGCAGATGTTTTCAACTTTCATCTAGAACAGGCAAAACATGCTCACAACCTAAAAAGCCACTCCTCACCTCAAAAAGTTCCAAGCCCCAAATTCATACCTGCCTCTTGGGAGCAAGGGACTGGAGAACTGTCCCAGTAACAGCAGCCAAGGTTAAGTCCAGCAGAAGTTCTTTGGTCACTCATGAGCCGGGTCTGAGCTTGTTCTGGAGCCAATGGACAGACAGACTCCCCCAAAGGCAACTCAGCTCATCCCAAACCATTCCTCAAAGCAAGGGAGATAAGCCACACTCCAGCCACACCTCTCTTTCCACTGGCCCTGACACCTCAGGTGAGCACTCGGGCTAAAGGCATGAATTATACATCACCTATACAAGCCAGCAAAATGAACCCTTCCTACAAACAGCCCTTGGAAATTTTCCCCACCATTTACACGGCTCAGAGTCCCTGGTTCGAGATAAAGCGATGCCAAGCTTGGCTAAATGGATAGAGAGGCTACTGGAAAGAGGGAAACGAAGGAGGGACAGAGGTCAGTGGCTGGCAGGACCCTGCCTACAGCCAAGGACAGCTCTTTGCACATGGCAGGGGGTTGGACTAGACGACTTTTAAAGGTCCCTTCTGACCCAAACTATTCCATAATTCTATCAGTAGCTCCATGTACCACCCTGGAGGCCAGGGCAGGGAAATGCCCAGCCCTGATGTCCCAGCGAGCAGGACGTGCTGCAATTGGCTGCCACAGGGTCCCTGTTGATCTTCTGCATGCAAACGAGAGGCAGCATCAGTGTAACCTGACCCGATAATGTAAATAGGGTGAAATGAAATATGGTTCGCCACCTCCCCAGCTTTGGCGAATGTTTATTTTGAATAACATGCTTATCTGCTCCAACTGCTCACCATCTGTTTTCAGTCTCCACCAAGCTAATATTTTTCACATTTAGGAACTGAGAAATGGGAAGAATTACATTTAAATTTTATTAACATCTTTCCTGCGCTCCAAGGTTGCCTTTCCCTCCCCTTGACGGCTCTAAGCCATCTGTAGAGCACCTTTGCAGTTCTCCAAGGCATGCAGATGAGAGGTGATCTACATGCAAAGCAAGAGCATCATTACTCAGGCTTCCAGAAGATGCCATTTACTGCTTCTCCACGGCAATCCCTGCCTCACCTGCTTCCAGACAGCTTCCCCCAAGCTCAAACTGCAATCACATAATCAAGGAAAAAGTAATATTTTATCTTTTTGCAGCGTCGCTGCATGAAAAATTGATGGAGGGGGAAGACTGAAGATAAGCATCAGGAACAAGGCAGCCAATACAGCAGCTTTAGGAAAAAAAGGATGGTTGGGTCTGTCCCAATTCGGAGGAGAGCGAGACGTTGGGAGGTTTGTAGTCATGATGACTTTCCTATACAAATATTGACATTTATTTGCGTGTAGGGTGGTTTCTAGAGGTCTGTCTTTGCTCAATAAAAGGTAATTTACAACCAGAACTGGGGCACACGAGTGTGTGTCATTAACAGGTCACCAGCAAGGGCTGGTCACACAAGGTCCTTCTCCATCCTCCTCCCTTCTGCACCACGGAGCTGGCCAAGATGATACTACAGCATCTGTTGCAGCGGGTAACTTATGTCACTGCACAGATACTTCCTCCACTCGATGTGATCAGCCTATTTTTACCCCGTTGAGCTCGGGTTTATAGCACATCCAGGCTCCTGAGCTGTAAGATGCTGTGGGAGTGGAGAGGGCTCGGCACCTCGCAGGAGAGCCTTCCATCACACAGGAGGGAGCTGCTGAGCCTGGGATAGGCATTTTATAAATCAAAAATAAACGCGTGTATCTCCATTGCCATCTAGTCCTCTCCCACACACAGCTGTTTCACTTTAAATCTCAATTCAATGTGAAACTCAGATAGAAGAACTTGAAAGAGCAAAGTATGTTATCGTTCGCAAGCAGTCCAGAAAGCAGTTAATAAGGGAAATAAGATTAATAATTTATTCCTGAAGGCAGACTGCAGATCTTTATCCGTCTTGCCCTTCAGTGATTTTTATAAAATCCTATTAACGTGCCTGGCTCTACAAACTCAGCGGTAGCACAGGTTGGATTTTGGAGCAGTTCCCACCCAGACAAGGCGGCTGCGGCTCCAGCTCTGCCTGTGCCATGGCCATGTCAGACCCACCAGCACAAACCTGCCTGCACACAAACACACTCCTGCCTCCTCAGCTCTGCTTTCCTCTTGGGCCACGGACTCACACCAGGACCAGGGATGCAGGATTCATCCCACAAACGATCACACCCAACACGCCCCAGAGCTGTTGCACATCAAGCCCCCAAACTCCGGTCATCTTGGTTCTACAAGAACACAAACCACTCTGTTGTGGTAAACCCCACTCTCCTGCTCCCTTTTCCCATGAAGGAGGCAGGGAATAGCTACTCAGAGCATGAAAGCTGCCCCAAAAAACATTTCCACACGGTGCAGCAGCCACCTGGGAGCTGTTGTTTCCCTAACACACCACAGCCATTCCCTTCCCACATCCATACAAATAAGTTTTAGGGACCCGAGTTCATCCCCTGGTGTCCCCGGCAGCAGAATCCTCCTCATCCTCACCAGCCACTTGCTATGTCCCCATCAGAGATAGCCACCCTGGAGGGAAGGATATACTCCTGGAATACAGCCCAGGAGAATATATTCCTGGAAACCAAGGCCTGCATTGCAGTTTTAGGACAGGAAGCACTTTGGGGATCAAGGGGAATGATCCAGCCTCCCCAAACCACCCCTCTGGCCAGGGTTATAACCTGGGACGGGGCACTTGTTCAACAAAGCCAGAGTAGCTCATTAGTTCATTTGCTCGGTCATTGCTGAGTATTTTGGTAATTTTTCAGTAATTCATTGTTTCATTTAACATTATGGAATCAAGACTATTTTTTTTTTTTTTTAACATCACCCACTCCTATAACAACATTAAGAAATATCTCCTCCTCCGCACTATTTACTCCTTGGGCTAAAGCACTCGGAATGAAAAATGAAAGCAGTTACAGATATCAAACAGGCAATTATCACAATCAAGGCCAAAAAAATTAATTCTTAAAAGTCTCCGCCTGCTGCACCGCTCTCCCAAGCCTCCGACTCCGAGCGGAACAGCGGTGGCGGGAGCAAAGTTTCCAGATGGGAACATCTGTGTCTCATTTGCCGCAGGGAAGAAAACACCAGGAAGATTAACGGCTCCCGAGGCCGGTGGAGCCCAGACACAACACGTACAGAAGGGATACCACGGAGAAAGGCTTGGAGCAACAGCCTGGTATCAAAGATTATTATTATTTTTTTTAATTTAATGATTATTTTGTGGGGCTTCGACACATGTCAGGGTGAAAGAGAGCTCGAGTTTTACTCACGGTAAAAGCAAGAATTGAGTTAATCATGCTTCTATTAAAAAAATAAAATAGATAAAATAAAATGAAAGCAGCACTTTTACCATCTCGGCTACTTTTTAGATAGAAAAAGTAGTTTTAAAAGTTGGCTTTAAGGGGTTACCCCCAAAAAGTCTGGAATTGCTCCCTGCCCAAACCAGCAAGGCCATGCATGGGGTCATTCACCCCCTCTGGGGTCCAGTGAGCACCAAGTTTACACCAGAGAGCACGAAGTAATCCAACAAGTGGGAAACTCATGGTTGAATGACCAAATCTCCCCTGGCAATGGCAGCAAAAGCCAGTTTCCCTTACTGGCATTCCTTAAACTCTGCCACAGTTTAGGGACCACATTTCCAAAGGTGGGCAGGCATATCATCCACAGGTTATACACAAGAACAACTCAGCACTGTAATTTTGGGAGTGCAAATCTGTTTTTCATTCTGCTTAGGCTAAACACCGCAGAGTAAATAAAGCTGGAACTTTTGTACCTGTAAAATTTTGGGAGGTCCAAAAGAGGGAAAACACAGCGAAACCAGCTCTAACTTTAGCAAGCATTTTCCACCTTAACAGAGGCTCCGAGACAGCCTTTAGGACATGATTTTATCTAGCCCTCATAAATCCTTTTAAAACTTGGACTGCTGGCCATTTAACAAGCAGCTCCACCCTTCTCCTGCTCTCCAGATGAAACACATTCGCTCTGGGCTCCATTTTGTTCCCTTCTTCTCCCACCCAGCAGCACCAGCAAAGCAGCAGAGCCTGGGGAACCGTGGTTAATTGGCATCCTCTAATTACTAATTAGCTCCAAGGGGCTCTCTGCAGCTCCTAACAGTCAATAGGAATGCATCCACTGATTTAAACAGGCTTTGGAAAAGCAGAGCTGTTGGAGCAGGCTCCTAGGAATGACCCGGGGAACCACACACGGAACCCACAGTTCCCCGTGGAGGATCCAGCACGGGGCCACCACCACTGCAGCCCTTGCTGGGCTTCTCAGGAATGGCTCTGGAGGAGCCTCAGGGAGGCTACAGAGTTCTCTCATCCAAGGGGAGCATTCCCAGAGGGTTCTGGCTGCTCTGCTGACTCTCCTGCACAAGAGCCTCTCGTATGGATGCTGCAAGAAGAGGTGTCTGAGCAGTGCCTGGGGCTTAAAATCCATCAGAAGGGACTTTAGCCCCAAATTCATCTCACCACTGCTCCACAAACTCCATTTAGGGCCCTCAGCCTCCTCAGTGCCCGACTTTATCCTTTAACAAAAGCATTGAGGGAAGGGCAATCCGCACAGAGCAGATCCCAGCAGGAGCCGCAGCCGCCGGCGCTGCACACGCGGTGAGGCCACAGCTCCCGCTCTGCAGCAGCGCCCTTCTCCCTGCTGAGCTGATCCAGGAAAGCCAGGAGAGCACTGCAGGTCTGGCATTCCCATGGCTTCCCCAGGAGACCCCTTCCCGGGGGGTTCTGCAGCTCCCTCACTGTGAGTCTGTTCATCCCACAAGTGGCGGTCACCAGGCGAGCGACCCTCCTTTTTCACCGCCCGGTGTTTTATATCCCAGCTTAGTTTCAGTAGGGAAAGCTGGAGAAGAGGAGGAAATTTTCCAGCCAATTCCATAAGAAATTTAGGAGGTGCTGAGGAGGATGCTGTTTCTGGGTCAGCACACTGAGCCCCTTGGCTCAAGGCTTCCCACCAGCGGTCCCACTCTGCTTGCTGCGGGATGAATCCCTGCCTCTCCAAGGACAATCATTTTGGGAGTTCCCTCTGAGGAAAGCATCACATCAAGCAGGGGCCACTGCACTTTCTGGTGCATTTTTAACCCCAAGCAGCTGAGGGATGATGTGACACTCAGAGTGTCAGCACCCAGAGACCTCAATCCCACAGCTCCTGCCCACCCCTGCGCCTCTGCTCCCAGTTAGCTGCTGGGAATCACTCTGGCCACACGCAGGACAAGTTCCTACAGGGATGTGTAGGGTCTGTACAAAAGGTCCCACAGCTTGTTGTGAGAACAGCAGGGTTTACTCAAGTTTTGTGTCACCAGGGAACCCAGAAATCCTTCAGCCACAGCAGCTCCTTTGGGAGAGACAGCCTTGTCTAAGCAAGCGTGTCCTTCTCCCTGGGCATCCCTGAGATCAGATTGGACCTTCACACTGATCCTGCCTCATTAGGTACAACAGACATGGCATTTTCCATGACTCGGACAGGTCTCCATTCCCACTCTGCTCCATCTGACACACCCCAGGGATCCCCACAGCCTATGTAGTGCTCAGCAAATCTGGATTTCTCAGAGCATCACGAATATCACTGAGCACACAAGGATTTGGAGCTCATGAGAACAGGAACAGCAGATCTGGGATCTGAGGGTGAGGGTATCCAGTGAGTAGGGAGTACTGAGTAATACAGGGACTGGGATAAAAAAGTCTCTGCATACAAGGCAGATCCAGTGCCAGCAGCTCAAGCACCACTACCAATAACTGTGAAAAACACCAATTAAAAAAAGCAAGGTCAATTCTTAAAGAAGTGAGATCTCAAGGCAGAAACCCACATTTAATCTGTAACAACCAACGTGACCACGGAGAGGCACAAACAATACCAAGGACACCCAAAGCTATTACAAAAGTCTATATTAAACTAAGAAAAAAACCAATCAAACAACAAACATGTTTGTTAAGTACAGACCAGGTACAAATCCTGACCATCTGGCGAAGGAAGCAGTGCAGAAGTTCATAGTCAGGAGGGTCAGTTTAGATGAAAACAATGGCCATTTTTCCAAAAACAAAACAGAAACCAAATCCAACAGAAAACAAACCACTAACCAAGTTCTACCACAAACCAAAAATGAAGCAAGCAAGGAAGGATACAGAAAAACATCCCCCTTGGGTCCCTGAAGTCATTCCATTTCCAAATATAAAGCACAGTCCAACAGGGAGTCTCCCTTCTCTGGATGGAGGCTGAAGAACAGGAGCTCACCACTGCCAGCCAGCTCCAGGGCTAACATTCCACCAGACTTTATCCAAAACCGGGCAAGTCGTACACAAAATCAAGGAGGGCAATCTGCCCTCTTTCATCCTCGTTATTTACAGCCTCCTACAAGTGCCAGAGGGGACCCCATCCCTGTCTGTCAGTGTCTGCAGGGAGGGCTCAGAGCAGGGACCTGGCTCTGCTCCGTGGGGACAACAGGCAATGGGCAGGAACTGATGGCCAGGAATTTCCACCTGAACATGAGGAAGAACTTCTTTACTGTGTGGGATTGCCCAGAGAGGGTGTGGAGTCTCCCTCCCTAGAGATATTCCAGAACTGTCTGGACACAACCCTGTGCCCTGTGATGACCCTGCTGGAGCAGGGAGGCGGGACCAGAAGCCCCTCTGCGGTCCCTCCCAGCCTGACCCATCCTGGGATCCTGTGACCCCAAGCGTCCCTCGCCCCACAGCCACGGCGGCTTTCCCGGGCAGCCCTGGCACGGTGCTGGCAGCGCTGCCCACCCCAACACCCGTCAGGCTGCCCTGCTGATATTCCCGAGGTAGCCAAGCCTCGCTAATGACTCCCCAGCCCCCGGCTCTGTGCAGAGCTCACTTCATTCGCTTGGGCGCTAAGTGCACTCGCTGCTGCCCAGCTCACAGTCCCTGCCATCAGTGGCACACACGGGAGCCCTGCCAAGATGACAATTCTGCCTCTCACAAACACTCCTCACACCACTACACAAATTGCTCTTCCTCTTCGCTCCGAGCCTGACCGGCGTGGGGGAACTTTCGCCCATCCCACGGAGCTGGGAGCACTGGAGGAACACATTTAGGGGTGGGGTTTGGAGGGGTGTAGGGGCCTGATGATGCAGATGGGCCCCAACACATCTGCAAAACCACGAGCCAGCATTTCCTGCAGAGTCCAGGCATGGGGAGATGGAGGTGGATGGGAGAACCATTAAGGTTCTTAGGAAAGTCATGGAATGGTTTGGGTTGGAAGAGACCTTAAAGCTCATCCCATTCCACGCCCTGCCATGGGCAGGGACACCTTCCACTAGCCCAGGTTGCTCCAAGCCCTGTCCAACCTGGTCTCGAACACTTCCAGGGATGGGGTATGTACAACTTCTTGGTCTGTTCAGGGAATAACCCCAGCAGAGATGGATGCACAGCACTGACTGTCTCTGAGGTATTTCCTTCCCCTCCCTCTCATGGGCAGAGATTTTCCATGGATAACCTCTGGAGATTCAGTGATGCACAGGGACTGGAGAGGGAAGGTTGGCTGAGCTGCTGCTGCACTTGCTTTCAAACCATTACACTGCAACACAGCACAGACTTTCCAACTCCTCAATCTTAGGGTTGTCCTCAAGTAGTTAACAGCAACCTGCATTTACCTGCTCCCCATCCCCTTTCCCCGGAGCACAGGGAAAGACAAAAACTCAAAAAGCTCAACCACCAAAATCGCAAGACCAGGGAACAAAACCACCCAGCAAACCCCCAAATTTGTTCTAAAGTGCCATTTTCCTCCACTGGTCACAGCAAAGCCTGTGCCACAGTGCCTATAAATTTCCTCTAATGATGCAGCAGCAAGGCAGAGCCCCATCTGTGCCTGGGCACAGGTGAGACTTTTCACTATCGTGTAAGTGCAGGCTGCCTTTCAATTACACTCACCAGCCCATTAGGCAAATTGGATTTGCATATGAGAGGATAACCAGAAAGTCAAGAAATGGGCCCTGAAGGAAAATACATTCTATAAGCTACATATCCCTGGGAAGATGTGGACAGGGAGTTTGCTGCTCAAGCCAGGGCTACTTTAGGTTTTCATGACGTTCAGGTTTCTCTCAGTGCTGGCGTGGGTTTGAGGACAGCCTCTCCAGCAGGCAGAACTGAAGCCAGACAAAGACATCTGCGTTCCCTGCATCCCCACCTCCCTAAAAAGATGCCCATTTCTGCAGGGCTTTGCGACATTTGCAGGTTCTGCCTTGCAGTATGCTGGATAGGAGACGAAAATATTACTGGTCTCAGAGAATTTCAGTTGATTCCACCTTGGTTTCAGCAATATACCACTAAACTACAGAATTATTTCCAATACCTTAAGAAGGTCCACAGGCACATGATACCCAGTGGTATGGGATTACATTGGTGTCCCATGTCACTGGGGTCATTCATGTGAACTAAACAGTTCTGCTCAGGTGATTCTGGAGAATTCATCCGCCTGCACACACTTTTTTTTTTTTCCTGGTGAGTGTATGCAAAACAGAGACAACCTAGCTCATCTCCCAGAATCCAGATGGCACTTGCAAACCTTGTCTGTGTATCAAATGTTGTTTTTTAGATCAAGTGTCCCTGGTTGACAACACAGAACTTCACGATGCTATCTTTAGAGAGGCTTCTCTGCAAAGAAACACCCTTGGAGCATACGTTGCAGGAATATGCTAATGTGGCAGGGTGTTTTCAGCAAACGGATCTGTTCCTGGGAGCTCAGACACCCCACAACGAGCTGAGCCTGGCTGGAGATGAAGGGTCACCGAGTCCCTATGGAAAAGATGTGCCAACAAGTTAAAAATGGCAGAGAAAGGTTAAGTTGCACCACTGGAGGGATGCAGGGTGAGCTCAGAGCAAATTCAGTCGCACACAAGAATGATGATCACCAAAAAACCCTACTAAATGAGTGAGAGCAGCTCAAACTAGACAGCAAAATCCAAGACTTTCCATTCCTTGACTTCTCCTACAGGTTTAGAGATTCTTACCCTATTTCCTGTGCAGCTAAGTGCAAGGGTCTGATAAAAAAACAATGATTTTCTTCCTCAAGGTCTTGACTTCCTCCTCCAGATTTCATGCGAAGATAAAAGCAGCACATGCAAACTTCTTTAAAACCAGCCCATTATTAAAGAACAAAACTCTACAAAACTTTCCGTTTCACATATTCCTGAGATGGTCATATTACTCCCAACAAAAAAAAATAGTAGCAGTTGTTAAAAGAAAATACAACCACCCCCCAAAAAACTCACCCTGAGTTGTATTCTATTCTCCTGAGCTCCAAGACCAAGAATCATCACCTGCATGTGAAAAAGCATGAAAAAAACCCTGACTTACACACACTCCCCACTAAGCAGCAAAATGGCTTAACAAAAGCCAAGAAAAAACAAAGCAAGCTGCAGAAACAGGTTATGATACAGCTCAACCCTGAGATCAGAAGGTGACACCAACAGCAGTGAGGTGGCAGAAATAACCCCTCGTGCCTGCTGCTGAAAAGAACATTTCAGAACAGTGACATCAGGTAAAGCAGCAGCTTTTGAAAAAAGAAAGTGATCCAGGAGGTAGCTCCTTCCATATTGCAGGCGCTCACAGTAAACACCATATGGCCTGTTAATTTAATTAGGGAGAAGAAACCCCCTAAGTTTGAGATTTGACTTTGAAGGGTTTAAAACACATCTGAGGAAAAAGGCTCGAGGTATTCCATTAGGTTGTCTGGCCTCCTTCATCCACCTTCTGACCCCAAGGACCTGGTGGCTCTCCCCAGGCTGCACAGCACCCCTAGGAGCTGGAATTTTTTTAGAAGTCCACTACCTTCACTGCTGCACCTGCATGGATGCTTCCCAGGAAAATCTGGGTGGTCCATGCCAGGCAGCCAAGCCAGGAAAGGTCTGTATGTGCAGTAAATAAGCCAATCACTTCAGCTAAACACATCGTCTCAGAGAGCAACCAGAATTTTTATTTTAAATCCTCACAATCCACACCGGCAGGTCCCACCTGCCAAAGAGAGGATGGAGCTCGTGGTGGAGGTCAACCTGACAAATGGTGGAGCACCAAGGCTGAGACACAAAGTCTCAGGACAATCCACTCCCCATCCATAAGTAAGTTTGCATTTGTAATCTTCAGATCAACCAACCAAGCCCCAGACGTCCCCAAAGAGTTTTATATCTGAGCACAGACTCGCTGCAGTGTCTGCTCCCAGACTGTCCAGGGAGACTCTGCTAGAGGGGATGTGTTTGCTGAATAAAAAGTCATTCTGCATTAGGAACATGTCTTCCACGTCTCTCTCTGAGGAGAGAGGAGTGTTTCTAGGATCATTTCCAGCTAGAGGTTTGCTTTCCTGTACCTGCACCACAATGGGACACTGCACACCACGGCCACACCGCCCTGTCAGTCTCAGCACGAGCTGCCCAGTGCATCACCAGCAGGAACAAGACAGATCCCATGGCAGCGGCTGCTGGGGCACCACCAATGATGCAAAGACACAAAACCTACTGATTCCCTATGGAATGGTCTCCCAAGCTCTAACAGCTGAGGCTTTGGTGGGCTCTCCCCTCCAGCAGCCCCGAGGCCCAGGCAGCAGCAGGAACACCCCGGCCACGGTGCTCCAAGGACCATCATCCCCCCACGAGCTGCTCTGTCAGGAGTGTCCAGCACAAACCTCATCACCAGAACCAAAGTCCTTTAGGGAGGCCCAGTGCGTGTGAAACCCAAAATTTCTCCAGAGGCATCTCCTGCAACTGGCCAACCTCAGGGCCGGGACTTTGGCACCCAGGCTGCTTGGGCAGGAGCACAGAGGGAAGCTCTGCCTGATGCCTCCAGCAGGGACACGAGCTGCCACCCTCCCCTGTTCCTGCTGCCACAAAGTAGGTCAGGGCTGCGTGGGCCGATCCCACGTCACAGGACGTGACCCACCTGTATTCCCCACCGGAGATGCTCCGTGCCTCTGCACAGCAGGTGCATCTCCAAGGCCCAGGGAGGGCAGCAAGTGATGCCTCCCTCCTCCCTCTCTCCTGTTCCCAACTGCAGCCCATCTTGTCTTGAGGGAAACCCGGGATGCTCTGTGCCGTTCTACCAGCACTACCCCGGGAGAGATTTCGGGAGGTTTGGGTTTTCATGGAACCTGCTGCCCTGTAGATAAATGATACCAGGAGAAAAATCACACCGTTCCTAAAGATTTGTAACCTCAGTTGGCATGGAGTTTCTCCTTGGCTTCTCTCAACAGCTGACTACACTCACAAATTAACACACCACTTGTCAAATTGGTTTTTCCTTCTCTATCCAGACCGAAGTTGGGATATGTGTGTCCCTTTAATAGGTGTGTCACAGCAGTATTCCAGTTTCCCATTCTCTGGTTAAAAAAACCCCAAACAACTAAACCCAAATTACAAAACATCTAAAGCCCAGCAGACTTCTTCCTGCTAGCATGGAAACCTCCTCTCAGGACACTGCAAAGATTTAATTTACTACCAATTGCCCTCTGGTTATTTTACATTTACGGGGTGGGGGCTGAAGAAAGGAAGAAAGCAGAGAGGGTGTAATTAGCTTTGCTTGTAAAATGTTCATCCCAGTTGTAACAGCAACTGGAGCCTATCGGGGGCTTAATAGATTTCAGGGTTTTGTTGAAGCTGAAGGGTCCGTGTGGGGTGGGGAGGGGAAGAGGATAAAAAAAAGGGGGGAAAAATATTAAAAAAAAAAAATCAATAAGCGGATCCTTCGCCTTGCCACAGCCCCATATGGAAGTAATCAAGCACAAGGGTGGCAGCTGGGGCCAATAACAGTCACCTGCAGCCGAGGGCCGTGGGGGTTTGGGATGGGTTTTTAATGCTAATTTCCTGGAGGAACAATGCGGGCGCGGGCGCGGAGCGGCAGCCGCGGGCGGCTGAATGGGGAGCGGCGGCAACAATGGCTGCACCTGGCGCCNTCATCCTCCTCCTGCCCGCGGCTCAACGCTTTTGGGGCGTCCTCGGCGTTTTGGGGTGGAAGGGATGCTCGCGCAGCGTCCCCACCGGCATCCTCTCGCGGAAGGAAAAGTGACTTGGTTTTGGCACTTCTGCAGGACCGGAGTAACAGAGCGAGTGTTGGGGTCTTCGAAATGGTATTGTGGGCACCGGCAAGCGTCCTCCTTCAACAGCGCGAGTCCTGCTGCAGCCACCGGAGACGGGAATCCCGCGGCCGGGAGCGCGCCAGGGAGATTCAATACACATTATTCTAAAACCTTAAGCTTGGCTTATAAAAATGCCACTGCCCGGCCCAATAAAAGGCATGATAGTTACACTTTAAAATGCTTTGAAACCTCTGAAATCGCTATTGTCCTGTCGGACATAAGCTGCTGACACACAAAGCAGTGCTAAGGTCAAGGTCCCGCCTCAGAAAATTGCTTGCAGACCCAGGAACTGAACCCAAGCCTCTCCGTGCTGCACTTTAACTGTGGGATCATCGCTCGCCACTTCTTCCTGGCTGCTGCTCCCGCTCCAAACAAAGGTTTTTCCAGCCGTTCCCTGAATGCTGCATGAATTAAGGCAGTCTCTGTCATAAAAATAAAAGTTGAACAGACTCCCAGAGACCTGCAGTGACGCTGCCCCCAGGGACTGCTCTGGAGTGTCTGTCGAAACACATTTCATACCTAGCTCCTAACAAGCAATCAGATATGGAAATAGTCACTAGATAAAGGCAAGCTTACAATCTAGCCCAGAACAAGTATGGATAAGCCAGCTCTTATAATGGGAAAAAACCCAACAGGCAACAGATTACGACCATCTCCTGCTCAAATTTAAGAACTGGCCAGCATTGCCTTAAATCTGCTGCATATGCCCAAGTCCTCAAATGACTGTGTTCAGCTCTCCAGCTATACTATAAACATCACACATTCACGTCAAACAAATCTTGTTTTTTGCCCAAACCTTAAAAAAACAGAGCTGGAAAAACAAGAGGCCACCTGGCTCCCCCATCCCATCCCATCACCACGGGAAAGCGCTGCCTCCTGCTAAATGCTGCTGGTAGTTACTGCATTTATGGGTCAATTCGGGGACTGGAGAGCTGAAAACTCAGCTCCTGAAGTCAAACCACACAAACCTGTCAAACCAGAAGCCAAAACTCCGCCGTGGGCGACAAGACAAAGCTTTGTAAAGCAGCAGTAAAATCATTTGGGACTCACACTCAATGCGACAGGCGAGGCAGCATTAAGTGAAACCCCTCTCTCTTGGGGACACTGATCCTGTAGGACTAAAAGGAATAAACCAGAAGAAAAACCAAACCCAAGAGCCCGGCCCAGGGTTCACGTGAGCAAAGCTCCCTTTGCTTTGGCGGGTTTAAACAAGCCTCTGCAACACCAGCAGATGCAAGTTACAAAAATAGCAGCATCTTGGAAGTAAGCAGGGGCTGTGGCTCCAGTCCCTGGGCAGAGCAGAGCCTGGCTTGGCAGCACTGGTTTGGCCTTTTCACCATTAAATGGAGTTTCTGCTCTTTTCCTCGGGGCATTCCCTGTGTAATAGAGTTCTCAGCTTAACGATTTATTCTCCTTGCCTTTAGCAATTCTGCTCCTTCCTCAAGCCCTTCAAATCCTTCCCTTGGCTTAGCTGCACTTTCCTGTTGGCAGTATTTGCTCCAACTGCCTTTGCTTTACTCGTTTCCCACACTGGAGTCTCTTAGTTTTGCATTATTTGTGTGTTTCTCTAACTGCTGGATGTGCTGGGGTAGGGCTACCTGGCTGTGAAGGGCACACAGTCATTTAGGTGAAGCCTAGGTAGTTCCAAAAAACAGACTAAACATATTTGCCATATTAATAGTGAAAATCACATCATCCAGCAGCACTGTGGAAAAAAAAAGTGTCTTCATTTGGATGTTCTACACCATTTCTATAAAATTATTAGGACTGGCCACAGAGTTTCAAGCCACTCTCTTCCCCAAAATACAACCACCTCTCTCATCTAAGCACTCATCTCATCAGGCACATTAAATCCTTTCTAAAAATAAAGGAACCTGAGGAAAAAAAGAAAGTTTCCTGCAGGGCTTGAGCAAGACTCCACCAAATTAGTTGTTTAATGGCCAAATCGTGCCGCCCTGGTGCCGGCAAAACTTCCGTTTGCTTAATCAGGGCTCGACCTGCAAGGAGACCGCAGGAGCAGCTGCTCCAGCACCCTGCACTGCCTTCACAAATTCGGCAAGTCTGCAGCAGAGGAGCATGGCTCTTTGCTCTTCGGTATCATCACACCCTCTATGGCTTTGCTGGACGTTTTTGGGGTTTCAAACTCCTTTGTGCTGGTGCACTTTGAGACGTTGAAGTGCACGCACCTCCTCTACCTCCCCTCCGGGGACAGCAAGGGACACACAGGAGGTGTTTGGTGCGTCTCTAGAAGCAGACTTGTAATATATATATTTTAAAAAGCCTCTGAACCCAAATGCTTGCATGCTGCAAGAGAAGGAAAACCTTAAGGTGGCCCGTGGAGTGGCCAAACTGGCTGAGCACGGAGCCGCAGCCCAAGCACCTTGCCAGGGAGCCCAGCCAGGCTCTCCCCTGGGAAACCCTCATTTGGCATGTTTAAAACTAACCCAGACAAAGCAACACCAAAGGGAATCATCCTGCACCAGACAGCCCTGCAAATATTCCTCTCTCTTTCTCCAGCCTGACAGCAAGCGATGCTCAGCCACATTTCAGCTCCCCAAACTTTGAGTGCCAATTTTGGTGCATCTCCTGTGGCTAGGCAGGATTTCTCCAGCATATAAAATGGACTGTGAATATCATTGTACAGGAGCTGAGTGCTGCGGAGCGGGAGAAAAAGCTGGTAATATTTAGGGGAGCAGCTTAAACATGCAACAGAGGGATCTCTACAACAAGCTACACCGGAGGGTTGGAGGAGCAATTTCAACTGCTGAACCTTCCCAAAAGACAGGCAGGGGTGAAAAGGGCAGGTTTAAACTAAATATGCAAGATCCGGGGATTACAATAGAAAAAGAGAAAATACAGCAGTCTGCAGCCCAACAGTGAAAATATATAGGGGAGGTGTGTTCTGGTATCACAAGATTGATCCGGGAGATTTAGACGCTGGGAGCATCAGTTGCTGCTCAAGGAGCGCAAAGACAAAAAGGGAGCAGCCTCTGCCACAATGCAGAGAAGCCCTGAAAACACGGGGAAAATTAAGGAAATTTGGGAGCCAATGGAAGAAATCCACCTCTGCAGTTTAACCNGAACGAGCTGTACCGCAGCTCTCCTCAGAGAGAGTTTAGTGTTTTTTCAGCTGCAGAATCCTCGCATGCAGCCGGCTGGGCTATTGAAGTTTTCCCCGGCACTGCAGAGGACCGAGGCAGGCTGGCAAAGCGCTGCGGCCGCCGCCGCTCCCACCCTCTCCCTGTACCTGCTCCCGAGGTGGAGGCTCTCCCCAGCCCGCCGGGAAAACCCACGGAGCTGCTCAAACCTTCCCGGCTGAGCATCCCCCCGAGCATCCCCCGCGGCCCCGGATACGCCGAGGCGAAGCCGGCGCTGTTTAAAAATAATCCCATCTCCTGCTTACCCTAACCGGCGAGGTTGCAAGGATCCAGCTGCTGCGGAATACACCTCGTTTCTTTCAAATAGAAAGAAAAGCGCTCTTCCTCCTCCTCCTCCTCCTCCTCCTCCTCCTCCTCCTCCTCCTCCTCCTCCTCCTCCTCCTCCTCCTCCTCCTCCTCCTCCTCCTCCTCCTCCTCCTCCTCCTCCTCCTCCTCCTCCTCCTCCTCCGCCCGTGATCTTCGAGCGCAGCCGGAGCCCAGCCTGCCTTCTCCTTTCATTAGCTGGACATGTGTCAGGTCCCGCACATCTGCGATTTCTCACTGCCTGGAGCCGCCTGTCCGATTCCAGGGAAACACAGATGGATCCCAGATGGGAAGGTCCTGCCAAACAGACCAGCTCTCCACCTTGCCAGAATACCCAGCTTAGAGGCACACACCCTCGGCTCCCTGCCTGCTCCCTGCCTGCGCCGCGCTGCTGCCAGGCTGCTCGCCAGCTGATGTCACCAGGCACACACCTACCAGCGCCTCGCCGCCCGCCTGACATTAACTTGTTAAATACACGGGGTTTGTTTATGGCCGG
Organism: Ptilonorhynchus violaceus; assembly: GCA_013397565.1. NCBI lineage: Eukaryota > Metazoa > Chordata > Aves > Passeriformes > Ptilonorhynchidae > Ptilonorhynchus > Ptilonorhynchus violaceus. Next base: position 559,347 of record VZRJ01003711.1, read on the forward strand.
CAGGAACGGCGAGACGGCGGAGGCAGGGAAGGAGGGAAGGAGGCTCCGCCGCCCGCCCCAAACCCGCCCGGCACCGCGGGCGCATCGGCCTCCGCGCGAGCCCCGCGCTTGGAAACCGGGACAAGCTGTCGGGTAAACCGGCGGATTAATTTTCCGAAGGTTTCCCCACGCACGTAAATCTTCGCTGCGAACTCCCCCTTCCCTCCCTCCCCTCCCAGCCCAGCGCCGGAGTTTGCGGCGCTGGAAAGCTGGCATGTGGGAGCAATTAGGAGGAACAACAAGATAACAAGATACTGATGTTGCAAGGGTACCGAACGCGGACTGGAAAATTCAAAGGAAGAGCAATTAAATGTGTAACATATTACCCGGATCGAAGAGGAAGTGTTAAAGGAAAATGTAAATCCGAAATGTTTTATACGGGGAGTAAACTCCACCAGAGATCTCCGACCAGCGAGGGAGGCTCGGAGCAGGAACCCGCTGGGCATAACCACATTTGGCCATTCCCCCCCCCCCCATTAATGCACAGACGTGCCACCTACAAACGCCCTGGTAATCCCGACAAGCTGCTCCCCGAGGTGCGGCGTGAACAACAGATATTAACTGGAGGCCCCTGACTAATCCCATCAGCCCAGCGCCATTCAGCGCCAGCCGGGCGCTGGGCAAACACGGATTTACACAGCGGCATTCCCGGCCACGCAGGCAGCCGTCCCTGGCTGCCGGGGTACTGCCCTGAGCGGGGGCAAACGCCCCTCCAGTCACTGCCCAAACCATCCTGCTCCGCACCATCCCACTCCCAGCTCCCATAAAACCGCCCCAGGAGGACAAGCAATGTTTGCGTTTTGCGTGCAGACCACGCGCGGGCACATTTTAAGATCTCAGGAGGGATTCACTGCCCCAGTCCATACAGCTGAACAGGCTAAGGTCTTGATATCCTCTCCAAATCCTTGCAGGCAACACCACCTTTCCCTCCAGCTCCTTCTTTTTTTCGAGAACCAGGGACCTCAGTGCTTTCTCAGGGTGGCAAACTAAGAGCCTGCCTCTGCCCAAGCTGGGGGATGCTGGTTTTTCTCAAGTCCAGAAACCATACATGCCAAATTCTCCACAGTTCGTGCAGGCATGACGGGATAGTTACTTGTTCACAGGCAGCAAAATGCTCCTTTTTATGAAATTCCCAATGCTATGTGGTAGGATACTGCCAACTGCCAAGCCACATCCATAAACCTTCTGGAGGTACTGCCCCCCGGCATCCCACCTAACCCTTCACCCCAGCTTCTCTGCTGCTTATTCCTAATTAGTTTAAGGTACCTCTGCTTCCCTTTGGGAGGGGAAAAGGCTGTAAAGGGAGAGAACTGCTTTAAAGGAAGCATTAAAAAGCATTCTGTGAGCAGGCACTGCATGAGTTCATGAACACAGGGGCCACGATCTCCTCCTGCAGAGGACAGGCCTCCCAGTATAGGCAGGACGATAATGGGAGAGGAATTTGGGCAAGAGACTTTGGGCTGCTGTAGGAGCACAGCCGCTTCCTTGGCTGGGCAAACACATCACTCCAAGAAGGAGGGTGCAGGCAGAGGGGGCACAGGTTTACAGCAACTCTCCCACCACCAAACCTCACCCAAGAGCAGCAATTCCACATGTTTCAGTTCAAAAAAAAAAGTGAATCAGATTTAAGTATCAGCACACAGATACCTGGAGCATCCCGTGAGGTGATGCTCAGACAGCAGAGCAGGTTGGGAACAGGGAGATCCAACAGTGCCTCCCAGCATTCCCTTCTTCCAGTCCCCACTGGAGGGGCTGCTGGCAAGGCACATCAATAAAACATTGAAGTTCGGAAAGTTCAGCTCGCTGGGGCTTCTGACACTTCTGATGGAGGTTGCGCAAAATACCGAAGCTCTCAATATTTCATAAGCTGAGATGGAAAAACCATCTCTAAATTACACAGACAATGAAGGGAGACACAACCCAAGCAGCTCCACCAGCACCAGAACTAATAAAGTTATTTTCCTGTAGACTCGCATCTCACGGTTGGCTCCCCGGCGCCTCACGCTGTGAGGTCCCCAACAGGAGCCCTTCCCAGCTGGGCCGTGGCGACAGCGGCGGCTCTCATGTGGATTCTCTGATGTCTTATAAGAAGCAAGCTCATGTTGCAGCTCTGTCCCCAGTGGAGATGGTAGCAGGCAGATGGATGCAGCCCTGTGCTCAAGGCATTAAGTGCCCGGCCTCAGACACTGCTGTTCCCCGTCCAGCCCTGTCCCAACATCCTCAAACCAGCCTGGAAAGAGCCAGCGAACTCCAAAGCTGACTTTGGTCTGAGCGTGACAGAGTGGGGGATGCTGTATGATGAACAGCAGATGCTCAAGAGATGGGAGCTGACAGGTCTTTGGGTCAAAGCCATCAGAGAAGTACCCTCAGAAGGCACAGGGGACATCCTGGGGCTTGGGGGGCTTTATGTGAAATAGGGAACCAGCACTAGGTGTTCCCTCACCTTCTTTTTTAATCACATTTCAGCTTAAGGAGCTGAACAGCTTGTAAGGCTTCACTTCACACAAACAAAAGCTGTCCCCAGCTATGACAACTGGGTTCTAACTACCCTTTGTCAACCCATGGCCAAATAAATCTCTTCAATGTTTTTACAACCTAAAGCACTTTGAAATGTCAAGAACTCAGGTCACTGCAAGTATTTTAAGTATAGTTACAATGATTTGGCTTTATAAACCTTTAGGAAAATGCACACAACTCTTTGTCATGGTGACCACAGCCCAACGTCTACCAAAAACCCAACATCCTCAAAAAAGTCATCCCCACTTCTGGCTAGAGAGGCAGGAAAATGCCAGACCTCACAGTTCAGCATTGGAGTAAGGAGGATGCACGTGTGGTTTTGGGTTCTCCAGGCATAAAAACTACAGGTTGGATCATCTGGATGCCCTGAGTAGAAGCCACTGCCAAGCCTCCTTTGAAAGGCTCCTGGATTGTGTCTAACACACGATCCATGTGCCTCAGCTCACCCAAACCATGACCTATCCCTGAGCTCACCACTGGAAAAGGCAGGTCCATGAGGTATAGAATCCCAGAATCCCAGACTGGTTTGGATTGGAAGGGACCTTAAAGCCCATCTCATTCCACCCCCTGCCATGGGAAGGGACACCTTCCACTAGACCAAGTTGCTCCAAGCCCCATCCAACCTGGGATGGGAAGTCCATCCACATGTCATCTACCAACCCCAAGCAGCACCTCATTATTACCAAGAGCTTTGTCTGCTCCCCAAATGTGCATTAAAGCAGATTTTGTAGCCCAGACCTCAGCAGCACAGTGGAAGGAAGCGGGACTGCAGGCAGCACCGGGGAAAACTCTTCTCCCCAGCTCTCCATGCTAATCTGCTCCCGCTTTCTTCTCTTGGGAATGTTCCATGGAAAGAACGATGCAAGCAAAGCTTGAACACTGGGAGCTATTGATACCTGCTGCTCAGTGTGGTTTCTGAGGAAAGCGAGGAAATCTGAAGAATTTTTCCAGTTTCCAGTGGAATTTTTATGCCTATCACAGCCCATTGCCACAGGGAGCACAAGGGACCCGAGCTGCTTCTGATTTCTCTGCTATTCCACAGATATTTCATGATGTGCCTCGGCTTTATTTTTTGCCTGCTGTGTTCTTACCTCGGAAAGGAGCTTCACTTGAATTCAAGGCAACCCTGGAAAGCCTTTGCCTTTTTAAGCTGACCACTTTCCATTGCACAGAAAAATAAATCCAAATGCACTGAGGCAGCCAAAGCCATTTATCAGGCTAAGTAGAAACCGTAAATTCATGCTAACTGGAATCTGATGGAAACCAATTGGGATCCTCCTCCTCCTCCAGGCTCAGGTCTGGCAGGAAAGTCAAACATTTTATTGCCTCCTTTATGCCTTACAAGACAGTGGAGCCAAGACAGGACTGCTCCCTTTGAAGTGATGCTGGTGGGATTGCAGGGGAGACTCACTCACTTGAGTTCAAGCTCAACCCCCCCAAAATAGAGATTAGACCTCTCCATTCCTAGCAAATTTATCACATTTAACAAACATCCTCTTTTCAATACATCCATTATTTGAATTAGCACATGGCAGATTATGTTAACAAGCTTAATTTGTCACAGAATTGGAGAATGGCTGGGGTTGGAAGGGACCTTAAAGATCATCCTGTTCCCCCCCCTGCCGTGGGCAAGGACACCTTCCACTGTGCCAGGTTGTTCCAAGCCCCATCCAACCTGGCCTTGGACACTTCCAGGGATGGGGCAGCCACAGCTTCTCTGGGCAACCTGTGCCAGGGCTGCCCCACCCTCACAGGGAAGAAATTTTTCCCAATATCCCATCTAACCCTGCCCTCTGGCAGTAGGAAGTCATTCCCCCTTATCACTCCAGACCCCTTCCAAAGTCCCTCTCCATCTCTCTTGGAGGCCCTTTAGGCACTGGAAGGTGCTCTAAGGTCTCCCTGGAACTTTCTCTTCTGCAGGCTGGACACCCCCAGCTCTCCCAGCCTGGCTCCAGAGCAGAAGAGCTCCAGCCTTGAAGGAAATCCAATCACATTGCCTCCTTCAGGAGTGAACATCAGCAGTGTTTGGCTTTTGTGCCATTTCAATCCTGCCCAGAGAGGGGAAAAACCATTTTAAAAGTTGGCTTTAACTGAGCTGGCAGAATTTTACACCCAGAACATCCACAATCAGGCATTGCAAAAAAAGCCCAAAACAGAGGGGGAGCAAAGATGCAACAAGGAACTAAACACAACCTAAGGAAGTTACTGAAACTACTTCTGGACACCCATTAAGTGGGGGGGGACACACAACATCACCTAAACAGATGCTGCCTTATTCCTGTGATTACATATGTAAAGAAAAAACATGCAGGAACTGATGTCCTGTCGAAGAACATTCCCTCCAAAACAACAAACCAATTCCTAAATCTAACACCCTTGCTCTGATTAGAAATCCAAGCTTCTGTAGCTGTCACGGGTATTTAAACCAAACACAGAAATATGGAAAAAATGAGTAATCCTATTTGGAGGGAGTAAAATCCAGCCTGCAGAGGATTAATTCTAGTCCAACAGCTCTGCAGCTTGACAGTATTTTCCAGATCAATAGCAGAGCCATTTGATTACAGAGATTTGTTCAAATACATACATCCGCTCCCCTCCAATTGTCATTTTTGTGATCCTCAACTTTAACTGCCCAACACCCCATCAGGAGCATTCCTGGCATTGGAAGCTGTGCTGCTGGAGCTCTGCTGCAGCTCTCAGGCACCTCTCCACTACTTTAGAAAACCCAATTACCTGTCTGCATCTGCCACTTTTGCCCCAGCCCTTGCAGGACCATCCCCTTTAGCACATGTTTATGGTGCAGACAAGCTTTGGAAGCTGAAATTCCCCATTTTTGAGATGAGATGATGGCTTTGAGAGCTGTGTCCTGGATCAGGCACCCTACTCCAAGTTCCCAGTGCTCCTCACTACTTCCCATGTGGAAGATTTTTAACAATTAAGAAAGCACAGGTTAAAGCCTATCAAAGCAAGGCTTGTCAGCTGAACTTGTGTTTTTGGCCTCATCCCAGAAAGGACAATAAAAAATGTGAGCAATAAAATGCATGTGATGGATCCCAAGCCCCTTCCCTACAGCGGGGTCATTATATCCCAGTTTGCTTCCAGCATCTCCCTCCACTGGTGCCTTCCCTGCCAGAGGCTCTGGCTTTTCCTTTTTTATCTCTTTGAACAGAAGACTTTTTCCCAATTTCATCCTGATCTCTGCTCCAGTCCCTGGGACTTCCCATCTGTGAGGGCTGCTGGGGCTCTGCTCCTTTCCCAGTGCTTTGGAGGAGGAAAGTGGCACCTTCCCACCATACAGCCACTCAAGGAGGGTTCTTTTCTTTTTAATTATTTGTCACTAACCTGGTAACCTTGAGCAAAACCATAAATATCCCAATCCCTCACCCAAACCAGTTTCCCTTTAAAAAAAAAAAAAAATCCTGAATTATTTTGCTCATCACACCCAGCAAACCCACCAGCCCAGGATTTTAAGGAAGCCTTCCCAGCAGCACCCCAATCTGCCACCACTGAGCAGAGCTCCCTTCCCTCCAACCTCAACCACAAAAAAACCACATTTCAAACGCGCTTTTTGCTACCTCTTCCTACATTTACTTTTCACCCACTCAGCCCATCCCGGCCGGCTCCCTTCTCCCGCTTCCCGCTGACCCTTCGGACCCAACACACTCTGCCTTTGGGGAGAGAAACGAGAAGAAAGAGCCCAGCGCGGCCCCGTGCGCCCGGCCCGGCATTCCAGCACCGCGCTCCCGGCTCCACCAAGTCTGATTTAGTAGCACTTCTGGGAGCTATTAGTTTACGAAAGGCCCAGCACGCCCACCCAGGCACAGGCGACCGGAGAGGCTCCCCTTTCACCGCTGCCATGTGCCTCCCATCCCGCCCGGAGCGCTCCGCAAGGTTGCGGTCGGGCTCGGGGCAGGAAGCCAAAGGGAAAGCGGCCCGGGGAGGAGAGCGCGGAGGTCAGGAGGAGAGGGCTGGATATCGTCCACAGCCCGGTGCTGCCGCAGGAGAAGCGATTAATTAATGGCATGCTTATTAAGAGAGTTCAGCCTCCATCCCGACTTCCTTTTATGCTGCCCGTCGCTCCTCGTTTCCATGTCCTGTAACCGCTTCTTCCTTTTTATACCCTTTTTTCCGTTTCCGCTACCACGCTTTTAATCTCTTTCTTAATCTATTTTTTTGGCCTTATTTTTGCTTCTTTTCTCCGCTCTCTGCTTCCACCATCTCCCAGCCCCTCGCCTCCCTCCATCCCTTCCTGGACACTACAGAGAATCCCCAACAGCTGATCCTGAAAATCTGCACATCATCCCAACCATTGGAAGTCCAAGAGCAAGCTCAGTCGCCTGCCCAGGTCTCCACTACCTGTCCCTGGTACCTCCCTAGAACTAAAGCATGTATCAGCCTCCCAAAAACGCAGGGCATGGGGAACCTAAAGGCAAGGTCTTCCAATAGCTGCCAGAATTTGGTCAGCTCATTATCCCAAAATGCCTGGTTTGGATGTAGGACAGAGTTAACTCCCCAAAACTGAAGATCAGCTCAGTGGCAGGAGAGGCAGGGAGAAAGGAAAGGAGTAAACAAGCAATGAAGCATCATTCTGGAGTCATTGGGGTTTTGAGATTCTCCAACTGGCTTCTATTAGGATTGCATCTGCATTTGGGTGCCTGAAGGGAGAAAAAGCAAGAGAAAGCCTCATTTCCAGAGGTACAGAGCGACCAGCAGGTTCCCTCCAGTGCCTCTGCGCTTCCACTGCCTCTGAGCGCCTGGATGCAGCTCAAGGAGGACCAGGCGCAGTGAACAAGGACCTGGAATTTTATTACCTTCCTCTCCTGCCGGAAGCAGAGCCTATTTGCAGATTTACAGCTCGTGTCAACAGGAAGTTCATGTTTACAAGTTTCCTGGAAAAAAAGCCAGCATTCCTGTCCTACGCAATAGGCCGGTGGGGACGCTGCCTCACGGGGGAGTTCTCACATGGGTACGGGAGACAGGAATGAGTTTTAGCCATGTAAAACATCCAGACAAAAAGATAAAGCTAGGGAAAAAAAAAACCTGAAGGCCAGAAGGAAAACAGTAATTCAGCAATTTGGTGGGAAATGCACAGCAAGACGGCACAGCCGTGTCTGGAAAAATACTTTTGCAGCATCTGGGATTCACACTTCAAAGAAGCAGAAGAATTTTAAGGGATGAAAAGCCATATTCATGCTAACATGAATTTTTCTCCTCTGGTCCAACTCTCTTGTCATTCCCATTACGCTGTTCCTCCAAGAGTCCCAGCCAAGCTCAGCTGGTCACACTGGGGTGGGTCCTTCTCTCCCAACAAAGGCATGAATGGGACAACAATGGTGTCTGGGGGTGCTGCTGGATCCACCAGGATCCATCCCTCCCCCTAAGCTCAGGACACCATTTATTTCCTTCGCCAAACTGGAGCCCTGGGCCTAAACAGCCCTATATTGTGAAACTTGGATTTAAAATCTTCCCCTTCCATACGGTTATTAAAAAAAAAACTGAAACCAAACAAAAACCCCCCCAATATTCTTTCCAAAATTACACAAAACAAGAAGACACGAGGACAGCCAGAGGTCAAGCAGCCAGCACTGTACCAGGATGTCAAAGACCATACTCCAGTCAGTAAATATTTATCTAGGCCAGGCTGTCCAGTTTAGTAAGGATGGATACAGAGTGTGTAGGGTGGTATCTGGTCTCCTGAGAACACACTGCTCCCAAGGAAAGCTTCTGTCTTGACAAATGCACATTTTCCAACAGAAGAATGAACCAATCACAAGATCCCACCGAAACAAACTGATCCAACAAAGCACAACAGGTACAGAAAACCAAGTCTCAAAAAACCACAGCTACCTTTTCCCTACAGAAAGAGCTGGAGAAAACCAAACTGACAAAGCACTCGACCCACCCAGCCTTACAAACTCCCAGGATTTAACATGCAGAAGCTCCAGACAACCCAGCTGAAGAGCAAACTCAGAACTGGTGCAGGTCCCTCCAACACCACCACAGCTGTTCCCAGCACAGATTTAGGGTGACCCTCCCCTAACATCTCCACTCAGTCCCTGGGTATTTGAGCTCTCTCCACATCAATCCAGAAGCGCTAACAACAAAAATTCCAGCAGTCAGAGAGATGGGAAGGAGAGAGTCATGCAAGGTTCCCCAAAGTTATTTTTCTATCCTGAGTCCTTAGCAGGAAACCATTACTGAGGAGCTGCCCGCCCTGGATCCCAGCATTTCACATCCAGGTGTCATCATCCCTGTGCAAGGGGATGGAAGTTCAAAGAGCAGATTTTGGAACAGGCTGAGAGAGCATCACATCAAAGTAGTCAGGTGTCTTCTACCCCACGCACTGGACATACGTGTTCAGACAACTTCAAGGGCCAGAAGAAACCAAACATCTGTATGTTGAAATTAATTAACATGCACAGAGAGGAAAAAGGAAGAGAACAAAAATGACCTTCAATCCAAACCTCGAATTTACTGAATTTGAAACTTCAAAAGTCATCAAAATCTTTATTTTCTACACCACGGGTTACGTTAAAAAAAAAATCTCAGGGGTAAGAATAAGAAAGAGACATCTTAATTTAAAAAACAACAACAGAAACCTGGAGTAGGAGATAAAAAAAAAGAGATTGATCAGCAAAGCTCCTCCAAAGGGGGCTTGGAGCTGATAGCAGAGGTGGTTAACCAGCAGCATTGAGGAAAAAGCTGGTTTGATTTGGCTGTTACTACCGAGAAAAAAAACCAAAACCAACAAAACTAAAGCAGCTCCAACATACATTTACTTCCTCTTCATTTCATTAATCCTACCCAGAGCCACGGCAGAGGTGAAGCTGAGTTTCTTGCCCCCGACCCTGCTTGGGGGGGGGGGGGGGCTCTGCCCAGGTGAGGCAGCACCTCCAGGGCTGCTCTTCACTTCTCCCAGCTGTGTTTTCCTCACGGCCCAAACAGCTCCACCTGCTCCTGCAGATGGAGCAGCTGCAGCTGAAGGCAAACACCTGGTGAGCCCCAGCCCTGCCCCGCTCTGCATGGGGAGAGCTGAGTTACAGCAGCTCCTGCCCTGTTTAGGGCTGTATTAGGGTTGGAAATGCTGTGTTTGTGGTGAATCCACCTGCTTTGAGCCTGTGGAATCTGAAGAGCTCAGCCGGGCAGCTTTGCACTGACCAGCCACCAAAAAACTCCTGAAGGGCTGGAAGAGAAGTGCTAAATTTTGGTCCTGCTCAGAGTAGACCACCATGGGATGCTGCAGCAATCGCACACTTACAAACAGTTGTATTCATCACACAACAGCTCTGGGCTGCACCAACCCAACCAGCACGAGAGCTGCCGATGTGCCCAGGCCCCTGATGGGCTCCAGGCTGGCTGGAGGCTCCCCTTGGGATGGAGGAAGAAAGACCCTCGTGGTGTTCACTGCTGATGGCTGAGCTGGTGCTCCAAGCTCCAGAGTGAGCACTTGGAGATTCACTTCTCCACAAAAATGGATGATAAATGCTCATCCTCTAGGGAATGTCATTATGAGCAGAGCAGGAGAAGTACTACAACTGTTTTCTGAGGGATTTTTACAGCAGTCATGTCAAGTAACACCTCTCTTCAAGTTAATGCTGCAGTCTGAGCAGGCTTTTAGTCCAGCAGTTTATTCTTCTTGGAGATTCCTCACAGCTAAGCAGCACTGTAATACATCTACCTGGTCAGCAGTGCTGCTTCAGCATTTCTTTGCATCATTTTCCTGCAAGTTCTTGGTCAGTGAAGGCAATATTTATATTAAGAACACAAGAATATATAACTATGAGGCTACAAACTGCAGAGGCAGGCAGCGCACTAAAAAAAACCCCAAACCCACTTCCCAATAGGCTCCAAATGTCTGGACACCTCAGCATCAGTAAAAGAAGCTGTTTGTTACTGTTTGTTACATTTTCAGATGACTTGAGCTGAATTCAGCACTGTAGTCACACAGGAAAAAAGAATCCATGAGATGCTCGAAGCCGGGTTGGACGGGGCTCTCAGCAACCTGGACTAATGGAAAGTGTCCCTGCCCATGGAAGGGAGTTGGAATACGATGATCTTTAAGGTCCCTTCCAACCCGAACCATTCTGTGATTCCATGTACCAAAATTTTGAAAAAAAAGGAGATAGTTTAAGGGTTAAATTAAATCTTGCAGAGCCAAACTGATAGGAATCAGTTCCAGAAAGCCTGCAGGGTCAACTTGTATTGACTACAGAAGATCCTTTTGCAAATTCAAAAGTTCTCCTGCCTGTTTTGTTTCGGCATATGGAAAAGCTGCAAGTTCATTCCCCAAGGTTCGCACCAAGGAGGCTGTTAAATGCCAGGACAAGTCTCAGGACTGGGATGTTTGGAGGGTAAGGAGTGCTGGAGGTGCAGCCTGCACACTTCTCCCGTGTGTTCAGGAGTCAAGGCAAATCAAGCCGACATTTGTAAAAGCCCCTCTCGGGTCCCGTTTCCAAACACCTGCATTCCTGTGTCTCCCGGGCCCTTGGCCTCTCCTGTTTCTCTGCAGGCAGGGGAAGTTCACTATGAAAATGGAGAGTGCCTGTCTTCCTCACCCATGCAGAACAGCTAATCCCAGCAGGATAATCCTGCTTTAATGAGAAAACTATAGGGCCTTTGATAAAGCATATAAATCTTATAAAAGCCCTACTACAACATTCCTTAGTCTCTGGGACCGGATGACCGACCCCTAAAATGAATTTTGCATGTGCCTGTCTCGAGCTGTGGAAGGTGACACGTGGCAGGGAGAGCAAACTGCTCCCTCTTGTTTGCAAGACACCATAAAATCTGTAACAGTGCTGGAGGCAAATTTCCCATGCCTGTGGATGTGTGTGCCTTCCATAAAAAAACGCCTCATCCTCTGCCTGCCAGAGGAGCCACAGGACATCACCATCTCCAACTTCTTTTTTCCAGCTCACAGCACACTTCCCAAAATGGGAATGGCCATGACCTAGCTGACCTGCCCCAAGACAGTGGATCAAAAGGTCCAGTGATGTCATCCAGCCCCACAAAGAGCTGGGAGATGGCAGGAACTGCGTCAGAGCCAACCTGGGCTGCAGCGCAGCTGCTGAGCTCCAAGATAAACTTCCAAGCCTCTGCCAAACTGAGAATCTGTGTCAGGTTTTGTCCAGAAAAAAAAAAAGATTTGAAAACAATTCCTCATTACAACTTACGTGTAGAAATCAGAAATCCTCAGACACTTTTTTCCTGACCTCACAAGACCTTGCTCCAGCACCAGGGAAGAACCCAGCGAATTGACATTTCAACACTTTCTTTTCCCCTCAAGTACAAACACACAACTGCTGAGAAAAAGCAGTGATGCTCTGACCTGACACCACCAGTCGTGTCAAGGGATAATTCCTGTGCTGTATCACTGACTGGAATTACCAGGGCTTTGCCAACAGCTTAATGAGATGGAAACTCATGCTCTCACTGCCAGAATTTGTTTGTCGGGCTATAAACTATTTAGCTGCCCTGAATATTTTGTTCCTGTGTTATAAAACAGGTGTGAAGAGGTGCATCTCCAGCCACGGAGCTGCTGCTGGGAGCAGCACAGCCTTTTGGACAGATTTCGACTCCTGCTGTGCTGCCTGGACACAGGGAGAGCTGTCCACTGGTTTGTCCTTCACCAGGAGAGGCTCTCAGAGCCTGGATGGTCACTGGGTCACACCTGAAGAGTTCACCTGAAGCAGGACCAGCTCCATGTGGTGCTGCCAGGTTCTCCCGGGCTCCCTGGGCCACCTCAGACCACCAAGAGCACCAGTAGCATGCTAAAAGTGCAGTGCTGGTGGGAACTGAGGCAATCCTTACTTTTCCCCACAAGGGAAAAGTGGGGAGCCTATGCCAACCAAACTAGCTGTGAGACTGAAGGCAATAATTCCTCCATGGATGAGATCCTGGTCTTTGATGCTCAACTGTCCTTACACCACCAGGATAGTCAGCAGCACTGATGGAGGATCAAGCAGATGTGGCAAACAATGTTCAGGAACAGTGACTGAGTCTACAAATGTTTTTTTGTGAGCATATTTTACCATAAAAATATTAACAAATTCCATTCCATTAACTTTACCTCATGATTAGCTTTCTTAATTAGAGGTACAGGGCTCGAGGGACACTGCTGTAATTATTAAATGGGAAATAAAACCTGATGAACACAGTAGCTGCAGTGACTGAAGACTTAAAACTGGGAGAGGGCAAACCAAGAAACATGTAAAAATCACCTGCTCAACAGTTCGTGTGCTCTCATAGTTATTTACCCATTCACATGCACAAAGAGGTTTTATTTTCCCTCTTGCTAAAATCAATACTAAACACGAAAAAAAGAGAGTTTTTCAATGAGAGAAGTATATTCAAGAAGAAAACAAGTGCCTGGGAATGTTTCTGGAGTACCGCAGTGCAAAACCAGTGCAAGGCCAAGGTCCTCCCTTAGAAGATTCCATCAAATTAACTTCTAGGTGCTCAGAGTGCCTAGATAAAGAGGGAAGACCAAGCTCTCACAGAAAAAAATCATCCCCTGGGGGAAAAAAAGGCACCACCAGTGTATTGTGGAATGTGGAAACTCAGGTGGACCAAAGGCAGCAATGTGGAGTCAGGTGTTTTGCAGCAGAGGGGTAAAGGAACAGCAGGCAATGGATGCAGGTGATCCATCCAAAAAATTCCAGTGTGAGCTGATTTACAGTCCCTGACACTCAGAGTCATATGAACAAGCCACTGCCTGCGTGACACAAGTGACCCACGGCTCTTCAGTGCTTCCCGAGCTGTGCTGGTTGAGGAGCGGCACTGCCCCTCTGGAAGAACATTCCTGAGGACGACACCGTCTCCCGGCACCGCGGAAAGTACAGCGTGTCTCGTTACTCACCACGGAAGGTGATCCATCAGCATCTGGAGTGTGAAGAGGGAAGCAAACAGCAGAAGGGAAGCAAAGTGCTAGAAAGAATTTCTGGCTAGAATTTGCTGCTTTAAATCTTCCCATGAACGCGGGCTGTGAGCTGCAGAACGACACGCTCGCACCGGGAAAGCAAAATGGGTACGAGGCTCGCATCCAACTCGGATTTAATGGCAGAGAAGATAGATCCGCTCTTTGAGAAAAATCCCAATTGTTGATTTCTATTTTGTCTGGCGATGGAGCGCAGTATTCCTCCTTCCTTCCTGCCAAAAGTGGTGGAAGTACGATGTGCTTTAAAGTAATTACAGTAGCTCATCCCAGAAGTGGCTGCATTTCAAACGAGGCAGGAGATGCGCAAGAGGGGAGCGGCTGCTCCCGGCTGAATGTTGAACCTGTCTTCAGATCTGGGGATGAAAAGGTTCACTCCAAAACAAACCACCACGTTTGCTGGCCAATCTGTCTCCCTTTGGTCTGCCTAACCCTGCTGCACCTCCGTGCTATGGCTGGCAAATCCAGGGCAGCACAGCCCAACGTGGCATCCATGGGCAGGACGTGCCTGCCTACAAAGAGATTTGGCTTGATCCAGGTTTTTTTGAACTGGTATCTCTTTGACTCCTCAGCAAAACTGGCAAACATTTCGCTGTGCCAACCCTGTACCCCTCTAAACACTGCAGTACGCCTGGAAGTGTGAAGTATTCTCATTATTGATAGAACAGCCATAATTATCCAAATAAAACTATTACTATACTGAGCCTCTGCTCATAAATAGAACTTAATGGATTTTATTACATCCCAGGAAGCGAGAGGAAAAGTATTGCTAAATGTGCCTTGCTACTACCTATCAATTTCTCCTAAACACTCAGCACTTAAGAAATACCCAAAGAAACACACTTCTCCCACTGCCTAACTATTGCAAATTCCCCTCTGAGCTCTTCCCCTTTAGCCAGCTCGCAGGGGACGTTTCAGCAGCTGAAAATTAAAGGGTCACAATATTGAGCCTTCAGGTATCAAGTTCACAATGGAAATAGCAGCTGACACAGAAAGGGCTCCGCTGAGCACGGCAGTGATAATTCTGTTGCCTCGGAGCTGGAAGCAGCTCCCTTACACAAAGTTTGTTATTTAACTCAGCGAGGAACGAAGGAAAATGCCACAGCCGTGGATTTATTCCTTACACAGCCTCTTTCAAATCATACTCCACACTGGAGACGCGCTAACAGTGAGTCCTTAACTCTGGCTGCAGTATCCTCTTAAATCCAAATAATTCCCTGTCAAGTGCTGGTGAATGCAGTGATGGCCTCAGCGGGGACTGCTTGTCCTGCAAGCCCCTGTACTCTTCTACCGGAGCCCAACTTCCAGAAAACTTCAAAGGAGCCAAAAGCCATTACGTGCCACGGGTCCAAGAGCAAGTGACAACAAATCCGGGATGTCCGACAGCCACCAGTCCAAGTGGCCTCATGGAGAAGGGCAGGAACAAGAAGGGCTTCAGTGGGGCAGCCAGATACGCCTGCTTCCCATTTGCCCCCGCTCCCATCATCCAGGAAAAGCCATCTTGCCACCCCCGGGGACTCCCCACCTGGCCCCGCTCCGTGGTGACAGCCCAGGCCTGCTGCTATCTCCCAAACAGATGCATTTATTCTCCTGAGAGCCTCCCACGTCTTATCGAGCTGGCAGTTTCCAAACGTCGAGCGCCAAGTCCGGCTAAAACCACTTTAAGCTCTTTTAGGCAACAATTCCTGAAAGCGTTTTGGCAGGGGAGCGAGGGAGGCGGGACGGCAGGGGTCCCCCCAGCGCTATCCTGCCGGGATGGGCACGGAAAGCAACCCCTGCACCCCGCTCCGGAGACGCTGTAAACAGGACCTGGCACGGGAAGGGATGCAGAGTTTACAGAGATGCCTTGCTTCGAGCAAATTTGCCTCTCAACACATGGCCAAACTCTCACGCAATAAATTAACTATTTGGCAGCCACCGAACTAGCGCTGGAGCCAANAATCCCCTCCTGGTTTATAAATCCTTGCCAATCATCCCAGATAAACCTGTCACCCACAGCTCCAAATCTGTATTTGCGCTCGCGTGCTCCAAGGGACGCGATGGGAAAAGGCGCATCGGACGCAGCCAGCCTGACTCCCGACATGTGTTTTCCATACTTGGGAAATTCAATCATTTAAAAAATATTTACCAAGCTTTGTCTTTAATTAGAAAAACATGACGACGGATAAGGCGAGTTATTGTTCCTAAGCTAGAAATGTCAGAGATCCCCATGATGTCAGCAGATAAACCCCATCAGCGACCCGCGGACGCGCTGCCAGGGCCGCAAATGTTTCGAAGGATTTTTTTTTTTCATCTCCCCTCAAAGTTCAGCGCTTTCCAGTCACAATTCATCGGTGGCTTCTTGGCCCCCACCAAAGCTAATCAGGGAGGAGGAGGAGGAGGGAAGACTCCTGCAGCAGATCTGCCAGACGGGTGTTTTAACGCAAACGAGCTCGCACAACGGGGGAGGAACAGAGGAACATTTGACTTCTTTGTGTTTGAACATCCTGACTCTGGTCCCTCCCCTGCACAAGTAATTACCTGCCCTCAACTGAGATAAGCAAATTAATCTCATCCACACCTGGAAATGCCTCAGGCTGAGCTGTCCCTCTCCTTTAAAAAAGTGTTAAATTAAGTTTCTGCTTAGCCAAGACCCAGGGAAATGCTCGCTCTCGGGGATACAGCCACAAAATATTGCAGCCCACAACATTCACCTAAGAAAAGGAAGGTGCCCGTGCTCCAAGCAGAGAATCACGAGTTCTGCCTGCCCAGGACATGTGTGACCCTACAGCTGGACCCCACAGTACAGCCCCTCTCCCACCTCTGTTTGATCCAACACCTCCAGCCAGATCCGCAGAGGCTCCGCAGGCAGGATGCACAACTTAGAAATATAAAGCAAATATTTGCTGGCTGACAAACAGAAGATAGGCGGGATGGAATGAGCTGTCAGGCTCATTTGTGTGCTCACCACTCCTGTTAAGGTGACTGAAGAGTCTTTGCTGACCAGGCGGGGGACAGGGAGGGTCCCTGGCCTGGCTCCTCTGCGCTGCCAGGCTGTTGTGTGCCACCAGTGCCAGTGACTGCTCAACCCAACCATCCCTGGCCAGACCAGCCCATTCCCACAAACACCAACCACCAGCCTCCCTGTTTTACTTCCTTTAGGGCTTTATACCTCCTTCTCCTCCTCCTGTTGTCTCATGCCAGGAAAGGCGGGATAAAACACACACAAAGGCCAGGTGGGAGCGTGTCAGGTGATGAATTTGGAGGAACTTCCTGCTACAGCAACCAGGTGCACTACTAGGAAGTGAAAGACCAACTCTCAAGAGATCACGAGGATTAAAAAATACAGATAACCAGGGAGAAGCTGGTATTGATGCAAATAAACTGGTGTGTCTGTCGAGTCCACTCAGAGAAAAGCAGCAGTAAGTCTGCAAGTATTTGGCTGATTATTTTATATCCACACACACAAAAAAGGCCAATCCTACATTTTCCATTCAAAACCGTACCTGTAATGACAGAATTCTGTAGTATTTTTGAAATAGTTTTTAATAAGCTTTGAAGTGTCACCTATGGCCCCAAAGCCAAGCCAAGAGATGCCATTTATCTTGTGAAAATACCCCTGCAACCCAAGGCTGAGGGCTATTAGCAATGACTATCTTAAATACCAACATAAATCTACACTGGAGAAAATCCCTGCCTGAACAGTCTGATCCTTTAAATTATCCCAAGTCTGCAAAGCACGTCATTGAGGAAAACAGATGTGCAGATTTTGACCTCAAAGTCCAAGCGCCAGGAAAGTTGCTACTTGTGGAGGTCAGTGCTGCTCTCTCTAGAAGAACATGAAACGGAGTAAAGGACATTTTAATTGAGTTCTGAGGTCGGGGTTGATGAACCTGGTTAAATACAGCCAAAAATGATGTCCAGGACAACTCTGTAGCTGAATCAAACATGGGTGTGCACAGGGATGTGGCAGGGAGAGGTGAGAAGGTGACAGGGACACAGGAGAAGCTCCATGCCCCAGACACTGGCTGGACAAGTGCCCTCAGGAAGGTGGTTTTCTGGAAGAGTTCCAGGTAAATCGCCTATCTGGGTGGAAACCCTTCCCCTGGGACTTTTTACATCAGAGAGGGAGAGATGGATTCACTTCTCTCCTTTGTGAGTTTTACAGCCACCTCCTTCTTCTGAAAGGGAAGAGTTCACCTCTGCTTCTTGCCAGCGAGAGGGAAACCTGAGCAGTTCCCCCCCCTGCCCAGTGGCTCATGGCAGCCTCTCGAGGTGCCTGTGACTCCTTGGCAGCTCAGGCCGATGGAAAGCACTCAGCTCACTATTCCACTCCAGTCCTGCTCCCAAGAGAGTCAACTCCATGAGCTCTACCTCGAGTACAAGCTCTTTTCTATCCTCAGAGAAGCTGCAAATCAAAAAACTCTTTTTCTTTTCTCTGACTGCTTTAAAATGTCGGTTTATTTCACTCTCCTGAACACAGGCACAAGGGGAGAGGAACACCTTAAGCCTTTCATTTTACCACATATAAAAATCAAGACTAAGTTCCTGAACAATCCATTTTAATTTCTGCCCATTGGAAATATCCATGTCAGAAGAGCATATTCACGAGAGCCAGTGAATTTAAGTGAGCCTTAAACTAACATGGAACACCCCAAAGTTTCAAAGAAGTTCTGCATTTTTTCTTTCCCCATCATTAGTTTCACCCTTTTTTTACACTTCTCTGTAACGCACACCCAAAGAAATCAAGCAACCTCCTGACATTGCCAGGATCTTTATAATACAGCAGACATCACTGGCCTGATAACCAAGGCAATGCAGATAATTAGAGTTTATAAAAATTATGACATTACAGCTGATTATTCACTTTCTTGAGACCAAAGATAAACCCCAACAGTGTTCTTGGGCAGACACTGGGCCCCAGAACCAAGTGATGTCTTGTGCCAGCGTTGAGGCTGTTCAATAGCTGGCACTAACAGGACATCCTCAGCTGATCTATCTATGGAGGTCCTGCTAACTCTAGCACATATCTATGCTTATCTTTATAAAGCAGCTGCACGGCTCACCGGGCTCATCCTTAGCATTCCCCCTATGGATGTTGGGCCACAGACACATTAGAGCTGCATAAAAAACAACATTTCAGCTCCCACTGAGTCACCCCAAGCAATCCAGGTGCCCTCACCCTCCCCTGCCAGGAGCTCTGTCCCTGCTGCCATAGGGTCAGTGATTGCTTCCTGACTCGCTTCTGTCAGCAGGACCCACATGAAAAGCCCTAATCCTAGAATAACAGACTAGTTTGGGTTGGGAGGGACCTTAAAGACCACTTCATTCCACACCCTGCCATGGGCAGGGACACCTCCCACTAGCCCAGGTTGTTCCAAGCCTCATCCAACCTGGCATTGGACACTTCCAGGGATGGGGCAGCCACAGCTTCTCTGGGCAGCCTGTGCCAGGGTCTCACCATCCTCACAGGGAAGAACTTCTTCCTAATTTCAGACATGATTTAATATTGCAAAACTGAACAGCCACATATACATCCAAACATTCCTGCTATGATCCAACAAAATATTCAACCAACTTGCCCAGTGTCACATCAAGTGTCACAGCTGAGAGAAACCGGTTTCACATACCCACCCTGAAGGCACAAGATTCCCATCTCCTTTAGCTTCAATTATTTTTAGCAGGATTTCAAAGGTCTGTCTCTGCTCCCAGCGCTCAGGCTAAGGGAAGCAGGGAACCTGACCAGTCTCTGCATACACCACGAGCACACACACTGGGTGGGATTTCTTTCCCCCAACTCCTCACTGCCAAAGCCTAAGCCAGCTCTCCTGGACTCCCCTTGCAGTCAATGAAAAAGCCCAGGCACCTCCAGTGTGGAATTTGTCTCATTCAGAGAGAGGTGTCCAAGACTGGAGAGATGAATCACCCTCAGAAGCTCCTGTTTCTCCAATGTGACTTCAGAGGGAGCCTGGGGAAAGCAGATCCGGCACAGAGGGCTGACTTTGGACAGCAGGGTTAAAGCAGATGATCTCACCCGAGCTCCTTCTGTAGGGCCTTTTCTTCAGGGCTGACAAAATGAGGGTTAGGAGCCAGGTGCCAGGGCTTCCCAAAGCCACATGGATGTGGACATGGTTCTCCCATCACGGTGCTCTCCAGACGCCTGGGACACCAGCTGGGTCAAGTTCTCAGGCTTTGACAGACTGGGACTGCCTTAAGGGGTAACAATCCCACCCCAAACATCTCCACACGTTTTGCACTAAGCAGCATGATAAAGTATAAAACACCCTCTGCAACTTCTGTCACTTGGTAATTCCTTCTCTGTACTGGGAATGCAGCTTTCAGCATGGTTTCCACATCAGCATATATCCCTACATTGCTTCCCTATGAGCACTCACACTTCATTTTAAAATTCCTGCATTTCCTGAGCTTTGGGATGTGCTTTTAACTGCTTTTCTCCCTTTCCTGAACTATGACTTATCCACAGAGTCACCTTAAGGCCGTGATCCAGCCCATGCCTAATGGACATCCCCACCCACAGACACCCCAGCTTGATCCGGCACCTCACTCCTCACCCTGGGATGGCTCACCCTCCATTCCCAATTGGAGATAAACAAGCACATACCACAAAAAGGCCAAAGAAGTTGATATATGGCAAGAGGCACGGGCTCACCATGTGCTCTCCTGCTGACCCCATGGCTTTCAGAGAGCAGAACACTTCTGGCAACAAATCACTTGTTTTGTGAAATTAATGAAAAGGGAGCTGAAGTTATCCACCTTCCCTGCTCCAAGCAGGAGAGGATGCTGCAACAGATGGGATTCCTGCACACAGGATTCACACACACAGGGGCCAGGTCACTGCCCACCCGAGTGCCTTTGGTTTGCAGCAGTGGAAACACTCGTGCCCAGCTCTGACGTGGGTATTTCACTGTGGCAGGACTGCTGGGACATTTTATGGACGTGTTTTAGTGGCGGGCTTGGAATGTGGGAAGTGTCGGGAGGGTGCAAACCCCCTTGGCTGCAACACCCGCGGTCTGACACTGCCGGACCCACCCGCCTGCCATGGGGCGAGCGGGGGGGGGGCTGCACCCCTTGTTCCCGGCCACCAAACCCCATCCAGCCTGGAAATTCAACCTAAACACGGGGACTGCACCCCTTGTTCCCGGTCACCAAAGCCCATCCAGGCTGGAAATTCAACCCACACCCGGGGACTGCCGGGCTGGGCTCGCGGGTGGGGGTCCCCGAGGCCGCTCCCCGCCCACCCTTCGGGGCAAGGAAGGCGCATGCTGAGAACACACACGAACCGAGCA
>VZRJ01003711.1:580663-603761 GCA_013397565.1 Ptilonorhynchus violaceus
CCGTGACGAGCCCGGGGGCGCGGCTTCCCCCGGCCCGCCCCGGGAGCCGGGCAGGAAGGGGATGTGTGGGGAGGGGAGAGGCAGTGTGGCAGTTTGGTGATGAATTATAGGGGATTTGTGGGGTAAAGCCTCCACAGAGCTATCTGGCTGCGTTCCCCACCTGCACTGAGGTCTCGCCGCTCTTCCAGAGGTGTTACAATACCTGTGCACAACCCCAAAGATGTTACAATGCCTGTACACCACCCCAAAGGAGTTAAAATACCTGTATCCCCCCAAAAGTGCTACAATACCCGCACACACGCCCCCCAAAGTGTTAAAATACGCCCCAAAGGTGTAAGAATTCCCGAGGACGAACAGGTTTGCTCGCAGCCCAGCCCCGGTGCCTCAGGTGCTGTAACCAAAGTGGTTTTGCTCCCTCCTGGCACTTCCCAGATTCCATGAAACCACATCCACAAAACGCCCTAGTGAGTCCTGCCATGGTTTCCACTCCTACAAACTAAAGTTTTCACTACATAGGTACCTCAAAGCCCAGAAATGCCAGAGTTTGGGATCACGAGAGCTTCACTGAGAGCCTGAGAGTCCTGCCTGGGGTTTGTCAAGGCTGCAGCCTCGGAGAATCACGGAATATCCTGAGCTGGAGGGGATCCACAAGATCATCCAGTCCAACCCCTGGCCCTACACAGACCCCAACAATCCCACCCTGTGCATCCCTGGGAGCGTTGTCCAAATGCTCCTGGAGCTCTGGCAGCCTTGGGGCCGGGACCATTCCCTGGGGAGCCTGTTCAGTGCCCACCGCCCTCTGGGGGAAGAACCTTTCCCTCATGCTGAAGTCCAATTGGTATCTGAAAGCCAAGCACAACTTTGCTCCCATCCTGGAGGGATTTGCCATTGTAGGTGTTCTCTGGGAAGCTGAAAATATGCCAGCTGGGTCAGGGATGTCCCGAAAGACCTGGGAGTAGCTGTAGGAGGAAGATACATGTCTGCAGATTGGGTTATAGCCAGGGTTTCTCTGCCCAGCAATAAAACAGATATGTGGTCCTGGAAGCAGGGCCAGGACCCAGTCTCTTGCCCTAGGTAGATGTGCTCACCAGTTAGCAAATCATGCTGGTACCAGTGTGGCTCTTGGTGCCCTGCCTTCTCTTGGCTCAGCCTTGGCAGAGCTCATCTCCAGTAAAAGAGAGCTCTTGGGACGGGGCAGGAGACCCAAACTGGCTGCCCTAAGGCACTGTCCATCCCCTCAAGTCACTGTATAATCAAGCATGTAAGAACTGTAAGCCCTACTCAGGGAAGAAAGGGCACAGGGGTCAGGGCTGCTGTCTCCCAGTAGGACCATGCTCCCAGCAAACTGGGTTTGACCTGCCCCAGTTCAGGGCTGGTGGTTGCTGCCAGCAGGCCGTGAGCAGCCCGGCCCTGCAGCTCAGCAGTGTTCCACTCCCGATGCTCCGTTGGAGTTTGCCGGCCGGGAACAAACATCTCTCGGGCCCAGATGTCCCAGGATGGAGCAGATCCAAATTTGCACTAAAACAACAGGACCATCCGTCTAGTCCCGTTGTCTCGGTTTTAACTTTGTGGCTTTGCCTCCTCCCCTGGCCCCTGCCTGCCAGAGCCTGCATCCCCCACGCCGCTCTTATCTCCTGCCGCTCTGGCTGCAGCTTGGCTCTGGCCTGTGTTTGCCACCACTTCATTTCTGTGTCATCTACAGCCTCGCTGGAGCCAATTTGACACTGGTGAAGCAGAAAGGGACATTGTGTGGGGTGCTGATAAGGGCTTTGTTTTTATTTAGCTGGACCTCAAAGCCTGTGAAGTCCCTTAGAGAGAGGCAGGCTGGTCTCCATCAGAGGCCAGTGTGATGGGAGCAGCTTCCCAAGCCACCTAAACATGCCAGCCACAGCCTGGCATCTCCCTGGGGCTCACCCATGCTGGAGCCCTCCATGTGCCTGAGGGCAGAGGAGATGGGAATTTTGCTGGGGTGATGTGGGGTTGTTGCTGCCCTGCTCCATATCCCATCCCTCCAGAGCACCACAACCTTGAGAGACATGCCCTGGTGCAAAATGTCACTGCTCAGATTGAGAAGAGGGTGATAAGGGCTGGGAGAGCAAAGCAGAGCACTGGGGTGCTGGGGAAAGCTTCGAAGGAGCAGCAAATGTATTTTCATCTTCCTTTTTGTTCAACAGCTTTGATGTTGCCCAAGGTGAAGCCATGGTGGGAACAGAGCAGCTCCGTTACAGGGTCTGCATTGCTGCATGGTTTCTAAAGATGGAACAGCTGCTTTGGAAACCCCAAAGAGAAGAGGATTGTCCAGATAATACCCCTGGAATATCAGGAAAAGGTACACACAGGGCTTGGTCTGGCGGGCCTCAATGCTGAAAGGTGTAGCTGCTCAAGACAGCAGTTTTGGGGACGTTTCCATAGGTATATGTGACGTCCCCACAGAAGCAGGATCATGTTTTAAATGTGGCCATCCTGCTGCTCCTCCAGCAAGTGCCTTCTAGAGAGAGGGAGAGCTGTGAGCGGGGAATGGGATCTCTGTGCTCTTTCTCAGATCTGAGACGAGCGGTGACAGGGTTGTGGGTGAGACGTGGGCATGGTCTTACAGGCAGGATGAGCTCCAGCCCCTGATGTTCTGTGAGCAAGGGGAGCATGCAGGGAGCTCTCCTTCCCCACCTCCACCCCCCTAGATTTTAAGCCCTACAGAGAGCCGAGCTTGTCTCGTGCTCTCTGCAGCAGCAGCCACCAAGCGAAGGCGTCAGATGCGGTTTTTTCCTCTGCTGGTACATTGGTACACAGAGCAGGGTTTGTTTGCTCCAAGAGAAAAAAACCCACCCAGCCTTTATGAGTGTGGATTTCTGTGCTGCGTCCAACCGAGCAACACCTGTTCACTCAGCTGATGCTGCTGCCTGTCCTTGAAATAGGCCGGGGTACGAGAGAAGCAGCTCTACGGGCATGTGGACTTCATTTGGAAGCCTTTTCTTTCTTATCGCTTGTATTTGGGACAAGAAAAAGGCTTCTCAGCCCGGTGCAGTGTGTGGGGACACATGCTGGAGAGGTAGATATATATGTCTGAGTATTTATATACATATATCACACCCGACTGAGCAGCCACAGTTTTGCAAACAGCATTTTTAGGACTATAAATACACAGCCCCTATACAGTGTGTGTATCTATGGCCATTAAACTGAAATATTCATACATGCCCTCCAAAAGTCAAGAGATGCTCCCAACATCTTTAGTACATTTAATTGGATATCAGGCAGTCGAGTCACGGACACTTTTTCCATGGTGAATTCTCTGTTTTTCCATGGTGAATTCTCTATCAGGTGCACAGGGAATGGTGCTTGCCCTCTGAGCAGGTATTTGGCCTCTGCTCTGGTTGTTTGCTGTCATCCCACGCCTCAGCTCGTGCCATGCTGAGTGAGGTGTGCTCTGAAGTTGGGGATTTTTCAGTTCTCTTTGCTGTTCTGCCACATCCTCACCCCTACCTGAGCACTGATGTGAAGCACCGTTCTGGGTTTGGTCCCCATCCTGAAGGAACCGTGATCCTTCAGCTTGTGCAAGGGTGCTACCAAAGGAGACAGGATGGATAGGAAGGACATGGAGCTGTTAGAGAGAGTCCAGAGGAGGCCACCAAGGTGATCAGAGGGATGGAGCAGCTCTGCTGTGAGGAAAGGCTGAGAGAATTCAGATTGTTCAGCCTGGAGAAGAGAGGCTTCAGAGTGACGTAATTGTGGCCTTCCAGTGCCTGAAGGAGCTGACAAAAAAGATCGAGACTATGGACAAGGGCCTGGAGTGACAGGACAAGGGGGAATGGCTTCACACTGACAGAGAGTAGGTTTAGATTGGGATATTGGAAAGAAATTCTTTACTGTGGGAGCAGTTGCCCAGAGGAGCTGTGGCTGCCCCATCCCTGGAAGTGTCCAAGGCCAGGTTGGACGGGGCTTGGAGTGACTGGGATGGTGGAAGGTGTCCCTGCCCATGGCGGGGGCTGGAATGACATGGTCTTTAAGGTCCCTCTAACCCAAACCTTTTCTGATTCTATGAGACCTCATGGCCTTGAGTCCCCCTCTGAATAAAACCAACATGACAGGGGTGGCTGCAGGATGCTGAGCTCAAGGGAGAGAAGGTCTCAGCTGATGGCTGTGGCCCTGGGTGGAACAAGCCCACTCAGGCAAAGATGTATGGTCCATCCTGCTCCCCACAGCCTTGTCCTGCCTCTTCCTTACCCCTCCCAGGTCCCACACCAGCTCAGTCCTTTCATTTCCTCTACAGGGAAGGCAAATCTGGTGGCAAGGATTGATGGGTTTGATCAAAGAACAGCGAACACAAAAGCAAGAGGGAACGTTGTTTGGAAATCTCTCATCTCACAGGCATGTGTAGCTCTAAAAATGCTGAAAAAAGAGATTACTGCCATAGAAATGAGTGGGAAAGGAGATAAAGGATTTCTCTCACAGGGCAGGTCATGGCAGAGTACCCTGCCTGCTTCCTTTGCTGGGAAATGTTTTTCCAAACAAGGGAAAATGGAAAGTTTAGTGCAGGCACCATTAACAAGGGTGAGAACTGAGTGAAAGGAGAGGGAGGCAGATGGTGCCAGAAGGGAGGTCTGGAGCTCGCTGGAGCTTCCCAAGGTCAGTCCTTGTGTCTGGTCAGGGCTTCTCCTGGCACAAGGTGAGTGGTCAGCGTTGCCCAGAGAGGCAGGTGTGCCCAGAGGGGGGAGGAAGGGATCTCATGGAGCAGAAACTGCTGGAGGAGAGGATGGGTGGGATGAGACCTGTTCAGCAGGTGGGAGGCAGAGCACACAGCAACTGTTGAGCCCAAACAGGCTCGTGATAAAATCTGGGGACATTATTTATCACACAGGTCCCTTTCTTCAAACATGAATGTTTGAGCATGAGCGTGTCCAGCCCAGCTCAGAAGCTGTAATCCTGTCCCTGAAACCATCTCAAATCTTCCTTGTTTGTATATTCGAGCTCATGAGTGCCTGCTGCAGCCATAAAGAGGCTGATACTGTTTTGAATATCATATTTGTTTTCCAGAGGCCATCTGGCTGCATTTCTTCATTGTTTGAGAAAGCAGTGACACTGACAGTGCTGCATTACCCCAAAAATGCCCTGTGCTGGGAGAGTGAGTGACTGGAGAGGCGGAAAAGAGACGTGTGAGCACTCAGCAGTCGGGGCTGTGCGTCAGGGCTGTGCATCACTTTGTGGGATCTCTCAGCAGATCACTGAGATGAACAAACTCGCTGTTCAGGACCTCAGGAGCCATCCATCAGCTCCCCTGCCATGCCATCAGCTCCTCCAGGTCACTGGCTGGCCAGGCATCCCCCGACTGGTGCAGCTCAGGGTTTCAGCCCTGGCGTTCCCACCCAGTGTGTGCAAACTGGGAATGCTGCTGGGATCCCTAGGGAGCAATGAGGGAGCTCAGTGCCAGGCAGGATCAGGCCAAGGTGATCAGACTCCAAAGCCCTGCAAGAGCTGAGGAAAGCCCAGCCCTCTCACTGGTTTGGACTTGTCAGGGGATGATTCCCTGGTTGCTTTACTTTTGGCTTCTGCCACACTTCTGGGGGCAGGGACACCACCCAGCCTCAGGGCCACAGAGCCACAGATTGTTTTGGTGGCATTCAGGAACCTGCAGGCACAAAACTGCTCAAACTTTTAAGTTTGCAGCCTCAACTCAGCCCTTGTCGCTCTCAGAGCAGCACCGAGCTGAGCCCTGCCTGGCCGTGCAGGCTGCCTGCCATCTGGCATAAGCAGGACCAAGGAGAGTGAAATAAATGTTAAATACACACTAATGCCATGTGACACCAGCAAAAGGCAATGAGTTCCAGCTCGAAGAGTCTGCTTATGTAAACAGCATCCCGAAATTAATATTTACCTTTTAAAACAAACAGATATTTGGGGTGTTTCACAGCCTTTCTGCCTAGCAGATGCCAAGAACAACAGCTTGGTACTGCAGGGAATTGGCTTGACAGCTCAGGGGACAGTAAACTCCCCACCAGTCTCCAGACTGCGAGGTCAGAGCCGGTCCCTCTCTTTTCAAGCAGATAAATTCGCACAAGTGCCAGATTAATCTTTGCTCGGGGGCTGCGACCTCTAATGAGGAGTGGGAGCCATCCCGACGTCGCAGCCGGGGAGCGGGATTCGAGCGCCAGATGGGCTGGGCACGGAGGATTTGGGGATGCTTGGAGCGGCCCCTTGTCCAGAGGGGCTCTGGGGAGGCAGAAGGGCTGTCCCGTGGTGGCTCCTTGGGTGGCAGCATTGCCACCAGCCTGGCTGCTGTGCTCCGTTTCCAGCCAGAGCTGCACCCGTGGGGTAAATCCCATCGTTTCCCTAAGGAGTGATCGTTTTGCAAATCACAGCCCCTGTCAGAGCACAGCCAGGCTCGGGGATGGGGTCTTTTGCTGCTCCTCCGTGAAGATACCGTGGCCATTCCCATCTTCATGTGACCACCCAGCGCTTTTTGGGGTTTGTTGTGTTATTTTAAAACATTTTTTATCATTTCCCAGCAACGGGACATGGCACCTGCACAGACACAAAGCAAAAATCAGCTGCCACCACGGAGGTGTTTGGCATCTCAGTAAATAGGGAATGAGTAGAGGCCAGGGTAGGACTCCAGTTTTGGTTTTCATAGGATATTTTTTGCAGATGTCTGAAGCAGAAGGAATTTTTGGTCCATCTTGCAGCTCATCACTTCTACCATCACCCACTGTTGGATTTAATTTCAACCCTCTGCTCCTAACACACCTCCATCCCTGCAAATGTGCTTCCATCCGTGTCCTCCCAGCTGGGGATGACTCCTCCTGCTCGGCTGTGGTGCTCAGCCCCTCACATTCCCACCTCCGGCTGTGGGTGCATTCATCCCACAGGATTTGGGGCTGGCATGGCCATGCAGCATCCACACCCACAGCCACCACCCCATCAGCTGGCTCTTACCTCGGATTTTCAACTCCCTCCAGCAGATGCTTGGTGATTTTTCAACCTCCTGTGGAAGGGGAGAAGGGGAACGTGGGGTGCTGATGGGCTAAGAATGCAAGGAGCCGGGGATCCCAAATCCATCCCTCCAGGAGCACACCGATCCCCCGAGCATCGCACCCTGTGTGAGGGGACACGGGGCTGCCACCTGCCCCTTGCTCGCCGTGCAGCTGCCGGCGTGGGATGACAAAGTGACACCCTTTGGGAGGCCCTTTGGGAGGCCCTTACCTGCCAGGCAGGGCAAAGTAAACCCAATAACAGCAGCAGAGCGTGGGTGGGAGCCGGGCTGGGAGGGAGGATGTGGGCAGCTCCATTACCCCCGTCAAACACAAACCTACAACGACGCCAGCGTGGCTGCCAGTGGGGCCCCTCTGCGAGTGTGGGGTGATGAGGACTCCTCAAACAGATGACACTCCAAAAGTGATGGCAAGCCTAAACCACGTGAAGTATGGGATGCTCGGAGACCAGGGAAGAGCTGCACCCAGCCTGGGGTGCTCAGCGTTTCCAGAGTGGCTGTGCCGGAAAAACGAGTGTGTTTGTGTAGGGATTCGTGTGGAAAAACCTCTTTCTTTTGAAATCTAATCCTCTTTGCACTTCAGCTGCTGACAGTGCTTGTCAGGGCTTGCAGCCACGATGATCTGAAGGGTGATAGTGAGCGGTAAGAAATTCATCTGCCCTGCCAAAGTCACACGGGGACCTGCAGCTCAGTGCTGGGGACAGGGGCTGGGTGATGCCACCAACGCGCTCTGACAGCGGCCACCCCCTCAGGAAGGGCTGTTGGGCTGTTCCCTGATTTCCCTTCCTACAATTAGTTCAGTTTGCTGATGAGGTCAGCCAAAGTTGAGCTGGAGAAAGAGGGGGAGTTTTCCTGTGGAGTGACAACTTCAGGCTAAAACTGGGATGATGCGATCGGGTCACTGGGAGGTCTGTGGGGACACGGGGACAGGAAGGGATGGATGGGTCTGGGGGATGCCACCAGCCCTCCCACTACCCAAGGCAGGCCCAGCTCCAGAGAGAGTGTCCAAAACGCTCTCGTGTCTGCACCATACCTCAGCATCCCCTTACAAATAAATTAAAACTTAATTATGATGTTTGGTGCATGGTAATGGGATGCCAATTCTCCCTAAGTAGTAGTTGATATATATAAGACAAATCTCTGCTATTAAAATGAACGGGTATGTTGCATTTTATATGAAAGCCCAGAAACTAAGGCTGTGAATAAGCAGACTCAGATAATCCTCTCTGCACTGGAAAAAAGAAATACTGGAGTTTTGAGGAAGAGCCATGCCCCGGTATAAATAGGGATATTTTCAGAACTGGGAGGAAGCAGGACTCAATATTTCTTCAGGGAACTAACCACAGAGCTCGGTTAGGGGTGATGGATTAGAGCAAGTTTTCCTTCTGACTGACTTCGATCATGGACTTTAGTCCCTTTGCCCTGCCTGTTTCCAACTTGACTGTAGCAATTTGAGATTTCTCAAACTGCTACACTTGACCAAGGGTTTTGTGTGAGGATTTGCACATCCCGGGGTTTCCAAGAAGTATTTCTATACTATAGAACAATAGTATAAAAGAAATCTTTACATAAGAATATAAACCATATAAATATGAATATATAATTTACATAGAATATATATGTATCTGAGAAATTTAATTTCTTGTTCACCCTGGACAGCAGCAGGAGGGCACAGGGCAGCTGATGTCCTGGGTGGGGGGGTTCCCAGCCACCCCCGTGCAGCCAGCCGGAGAGGTGGGAGTGTTTCCAGGCCGTGGAGATGCCCTGCAGAGGGGCATGGCAGCTCGTGGATGCTCTGCCCGGCGCTTGGCACGTGCCGTGGCCGCAGCTCCGGTCCTGGCCGCCTTCCCACGGACGTGGCTTTCCTCGAAAGCTCTCCCTGCTGCCGGCTGGCCGGGCCCGGAGCACCCGCCGCGCCCCGGCCCCCGCACCAGAGATGCCATCGGCCTGGAGGCGAGCGGGGAGAGACCCAGCAGAGCCAGGACTCCTTCCATCCCTGCTCCGGGGCTGATGATCCCGAAATAAGACCTGCTGGAGCGCCCAGCTGTGTTTGGGTTTGAGTGTGAAAGGACACGTGGGTGTGCTCGTCCTGCCCCGCAACATCACGTGGCACTGCCAGAGGGCTTCGGGTGACGAGGGAATGTGCACAACCCAGTCGGGTCATCACTTTTTTTTAATAGGTTTTAGGATAAAAAATAACCCAGAACCATTAAGGAATTAAAAAGAGTTGTAATATTTAAGCCTTGAAGGCAGCCTTCTTTTCCAGCTATCTCCCTCCCTGGATCCTCTGGGGTCTCTCTGCCCTGGGCTGCCGGGCCGTGTGGCATGGGGTGGCTTCAGCTGGAGCACGGGGGATATTTGAGCTAGGCAATGCCCTGTGTTCATTTGGATGGAAGTTGGTTTTGGAAAAGAGGAGCGAACAAGTGTGTGACATTTTCGTTCCAAACTCAGGCTTCACTTTATGTGACAAACTGTGGAGCTGGGGATCAGCAGAAATTGAAATAATGAATTTCACTGTTACTGACTTTAAAAAAAAAAATAAAAATCCATTAACTGGCAAATTCTGAAATGTCATGATTTTTCCGGCTGTTCAGCACAAAAACCAATCTGGAAGTGTCAGTATCTGAGCCCCCAGCAGCCCTGGGAGCCTGGCTGGCTCCAGAGGCTCCGGTGGATCCTGGCCGGGTCCGTGTTTGCTTTGGCTTCCTCAGGGAGGCCCCTCGGCTGCACCTCACATCTTGTGCAGAAGGACATCAGCCTTGCTGGCATCTCCCAGTGGCATCTGGGGCTCTGCCCAGAGCACCAGGAGGGCACGGGGGGTTTTTTTGGAAGTTCTCCTGGCTGGACCACCCTCCTGGATCATGGATGCAGTACCTGCCCCAAGATGGTGCCTTTCCCAGCCGGAGCCGGACCCACGGGCAGCACGGGGTGCCCTGGGAGCAGCCAGCTCCACCCGGGAGTGGTGGGTAGCACAAAGCCCATATCAGCAATGATTTCCTGACAAACAGTGCGGCTCATTGTCTGTTCTCATTTATAAACCGCTCCACACCAGCCATCTGATATCCATTATTACAATTACAAACAACCCACAGTAACTCTCCAGCTGGTCAGCTCCATCCTAACAGCACTGCAGCCATTCAAGGATGCCATATGGTACCAGAGTTTCCAAAGCAGCATTGTCAATCAGCCTTATTAATTTCTGAGTTCATTTCTTTTCCTTTTAGGGATATATTTTTTTCCTTTCTTTCTATATAAGACAGAGACACTTCTCTGGCCTCGATTTGGAATATGCAGCTTGACAGAATAATTGCAACATCTACATCTCCGAGGCAGCTGGCGGGGAAAGGAAGAGCCTGAACTCTGCGGGCAGCCCCCCGAGTCCTGGTGCTCATGCAAGACCTCCAAGTGTCTCTTCCCATCTATGCCCCAGTGCGTGCCACGAGAATATTAAAAACCCATTAGATCCGGAGTGCCGGACATGGCTGGCTCTTTACTGCAGATGGAGGGTTGCTAATGGCCATTTCCCTTCGATCTCTGAGCCTCCTTTCAGCCGTATTTATTTTTTCCCCAACATTTTGGAGCCTGTGGGTGGTACTGCTGGAGTCAGTTGGAGATGCTGAGATGCTGCCGGGGCCGCTCGTGCCCATCCTGTGGGGAGCAGGAGCTCGGGAGCATCCCAAGGTGATTCCCAACTGGGTGCCATCAGGTGGACCGTTCCTTTGGGATGATTTACGGTGATTTTGTGCCTGGTCGCTTCCACGTGGCACCATTGCGTGGTGTATCTGTCACGGTGTCCTTGTGGATGGCAGGGAGGGAAAGGGCTGTGCTGGATGTGCCATTCCCAGCCCTGCAAACACATCCGGGCACTGCATCACGGCCACTGGCTGCAGGGACTGCCGGGCCTTCATTTTTGCTTTGCTTTTGCATTTTTAAGCAAAATCAGCAATCACCAAGGGCTGGTTTCTTTTCTCGGCTCGATTTTGTGGTTCTGAAATGCCTGGCTCCAGCTAAAGCCCAACATCTGAACTCCAGCAGGATTTTCCTTATCCGGGGGTGGGAGAG
Organism: Ptilonorhynchus violaceus; assembly: GCA_013397565.1. NCBI lineage: Eukaryota > Metazoa > Chordata > Aves > Passeriformes > Ptilonorhynchidae > Ptilonorhynchus > Ptilonorhynchus violaceus. Next base: position 591,708 of record VZRJ01003711.1, read on the forward strand.
AGGTGATGAGGGGAGTGGAGATGGAGACATTCCAGGTTGAGCCACAGCATCGTGGCCCCCTCAAAGTGTCCCTGTGAGGATGTCTCCACACCCTTTCACCTTTGGTCTCTCCCCATTTGACTGGGTGGTGTTCGCAGCTGGAACAAAAGCTTCCCACTGGGATGTGGGTGCCTCCAGCAGCACCCCAAACGTGCTGGGCTGTGGCTACCCATTCCCAGGAGCCTGGCAGAGCTGCTCAACACAGGATTTCACTCCCGGTGACAAAACACGGCCAGGGCATAGGAATCAGGCTGAGAAGAGAGAGGGACATCCAGGAGCTCCTTGCGCCGTGCTGGGTGAGAGCAGCAGGTTTTGGGGCCGTGCATTATGCAGATTGTGTGGGATTATGTAAAACCTCTTTGTTCATCCTCCCTGTCAAGGGCAAAGAGCTCGGTGGGGCCGGGACAGTTTGGGGGGAAAATCTGCCACCGCACAGATGGTGACATGGGGGCTCCAACCACCGGAGGAGGACGTCCCCTGCCTCCCTGTCCCACAGCCCCTGCGGCCATTTCCCCATTGCTTTTAGCTCTTGGGAGCATCCAGCACCAAGCCACAGCCTAGCCCGGCTCTGCCAGGGGCTTTGGTCATTCCCAGAGCTGTGGCCAGTGTCCACCTCGAGAGGGAAGCGCTGGGAATGTGTCATCCCTCTGGAGCAGCAGCGATGGCTGTTTGTCCATGTGCAATATCCCACTGCAGTGCCTTCACCCATGGGAAGGACAGGCTGTGCTGCTCCTACCTGTACTTGCCCTTGGCCAGGGCTGGCAGCCCCTTTCACACAGCTATTCCTGACTGCCAGCAGTTTTGTCTTGTGCAGTGGACACGCTTTGAAGGGTGCATTGAACCGGGTGGATTGTTTGATTTATTCAGGATAACAAAATAACGGTTTGTTGTTGTTGTTTCACACTTGTTTTGCTCCTAGCACCGAGCCCCTGTTCCCACCTGGGGCTCTGCAGCCATGGTTTGGTGCCCAGCTCGCACTCCCATGGGGATACTGCCAGGCATGGATGCTCTCCTGGAGGGGAAGTTTGTGTCCCCATGGATGTGTTCCTGTCCCCAAGTGTGACCTGATCTCACCTGATGTAGCTCACGGTGGTGCTGTGATGGGGCAGCGGCCTGGAGCCCTGTGGTACCCACATGGACTGGGTTTATGTTGAGCTTTCATCCGGCTTTTCCCTACCCTCTGGCTCTCTCCAGTGTGCAGGAGAAGGTTTCACAGCCCTCTTTGCATGGACACCCGGTCAAAGTTCACTGCTGCTTGGAGTTTTGCTCTGGCGTTTCGCTGCCTTTGCACCAGGACTGTGCAACATCCCAGCCTTTCATCCCAGCTCCCCTCCCTGGCCAGGTGTCCAGGCTTTTCCAGGAGGGCTGGAAGGCTGGGGTTGGTTGGGATCCCCAGCAGTGATGGGCAGGACCCATCTCCCCAATCCAGCACTGCCCCTTTGTGCTCCTCTTCCCCTCGCAGCATCTCCCCACAGGACACACGACCTTCTGTTAATTTGAGCTTCTGAATTTGTGACATTTTGCTTGATTTTCCCCCATCCTTCCCTTGTGGCTCTCAGTGAACCACCCCATCCCTTCTGTGGGAGGCTCTTTGCTTGCTCTGCACCTCTCACCGTGGCCGTGGGGATGTCAGAGCCTCCTGGATCAGCCCCTTCCCCGTCCCTCCTGCTAACGTGGCACAAATGCCTCTGTCCCTCACGATGTGACGGTGCGTGAGGCAGGCGCTTTGCAGAGCTTGGCCTTGGGCAGCTCTATTGTTTCCCCACATTCTCAATGACACTTGTCCAAAGGAGTCCTCGTGGCTGTGACGCTTCCCACGGGTTGGGAATGCACTGGGAGAGCCTCTGGGATCTCATGTGGGTCCCTCCAGCCACTGCTGTGGGGCCAGAATGCTGCAGGGCCATGTATTGCCCTGTGACTGTCCCACAGCAGAGCCACTGCTCCGAGGTTGGTTTTCCTTCTCCCCCATTCCTGATGCAATCCTGCAGTTATCCCTTTGCACCCTGAACTGTGTCCAGTTGCTAAACCTCTTCTCTTTCATGTTTCTCCCCAGCACAGAGGCTTTGGGTTCCACACTCGCTTTTGCTTGAAGGTTTTTTGGGATATTTTTCCCTCACAAATTTTTTTTTCTGTGGGATTTTGCTGTTTTCTCAGCATTCTTCAATTATGATTTCACATATCTCCCCGAGCTGACTCACTGCTGACACCATCTTTTCTGCGGGATCGGAGGGGAAGCCAAGCCAACATGAATTTCTGGTCTTATTCCTTGGTTCCTTCTTCTCCTCCAGCCCTTCCTGACAGGCATGGTTCCCTGTGTGCCAGTGGAACACCTCACCACGAGTGCAGAGCACACCTTGCTTCATGCACCACATGGCCATGGTGCCCTGGGTCAGTCCTGGCATCACCTGTATCCATCTTTCCAAAGGATTCGGAGCACAGGCTGGGCAGGGGAAGCTCCACGTTAACACCGCTCCTGATACTGATTCCAATTTAAGCTAAAATCAACAGAGGACAGAATATTTCACTTTTCCCCCCCAAAACTCTTGAGGGTGTCGGAGAAATAAATCCGCTCTGCCAACTGCTCTGCCTGGAGCTTCCTGCACCAGGGATGGGGAGAGAAGTGGGCAAGGGCACGATGCCAAGGTTTGCTCCAGTGCCTGCCCCGCACCAGCTTTCCAAGAAACTTTGCAGCAGGAGAAAAAAAAAAACCAAAAACCAACCTAATTTTTTCATTTGCAGCTGGAGCCAGGCCAGATTTTGCAGCAGAACATTTTCAGGGGAAAATGGAGCTGTTGTCTTCTGGCCGGCACTTGTCGAGCGGCCCCTGCCTGGGCACTGCTGTGGAATGGCAGAGCCGGGGCTGGGGTGGAGAGCTGAGGGGCACCAGCCTCTGCCTCGTGGGTTTTGGGGCCGGGGGGTCCTCAGAGGGTCCCCCGGAGGTGCCGCCGGGGGGGACCGGCTGCCCCTGCTGGGGGCTGAGAGCTCAACTCCGCTTTGAAAACTCTCCAGTGCTTTGTTCTCCCCCTGACACAATCCATTTGGAGCAAATGCACTCTCGGAGCGTCTTGCCAAGCCCGCAAGCTTTGGGGAGGGAGGCGGCTGCGAAGCATTAGCGGCAGATAAGGCCTCCCCGGGGAGGGATGGCTGGGGAGGGAGCGAAGGTGGGGGAGTCTCGCCTCTCCTTGTCCTGGGCTGGGGAATCCACTGACCGGGCAGCCAGGGAACGCCAGCCTCAGCCTGCCTCCTTCACCTGATTCATCCTGTCACTGCCCTGTTCCTTCCCCTACCGTGCCCCAGGGCCTGACCCTGCTGCTCCTCACACCCCATCACTCATAGCCCCCTGCTTGCCGGGCACCCCGGGGTGCCCAGCGTCCCCGAACTCCCATGGGAGCTCAGTGCTGGACCAAAGAAGGATCAAGGATGTGTGGTTCAGCGGCAGGGGGTTGGGAAGGAGCCCCCGAGCTGGGGCTTTTGGTCCGGAGCCCCAGCACTGTGGGAGCCAGGGCTGGACTCGCCCCACCTGCAGTCACAGGTGTGCAGGAATTTTTTAAGCCCCTGGAGGCAAATTCCTCATCCTGCCTGTCCTGCCTGATCCATGCAGACAGAAAAGGTTGGAGGTGTAGGCAGGGATGGCCGGGATACCCCCAGGAAGGGTCAGAGGTGCAGGCAGGGATCCCTGGGTCGCAGTGAGGTGCCAGCGGTGGGTGAGGGATGTGAGAAGTCCCTGTGGGATGCAGTCTGTCCCCAGCCCGATGTCCCCACGGGGCCCTGGGGCTCTCGGTGGCAGTTGAGGGGGTGGGAGCGGGGCAGGGGGAGGTTAATGCCGTTATGAGCCGGGGCAGGGGGTCTCCAACAGACGAGGCCTCACCGGCCAGATGGGGAGACTCGTCTGCTGCTCGCCGGGGCCACAAAAGAGAGTCCCCTGGCAGCAGCTGGTCCCAAGGAAGAGGTTAAGGAGACACGTGTCGGGGCAAAGCCCAAGGGTGGCAGACGCGGCCCCGGCCTTTGTGGGGGTCAGCTCCCATCTGACAGGAGCAGGTGGGGTGGGAGCCGTGGGGACCGGGGCCGGAGGGGGCGGCGGGATGGCTCCGGCGTGGTCCTGCCGGGCAGCGGCATGGCCAGAGACAGCCATTCACCGTCTGCTTTTGTGCTTCTGCAGATAATGAACCTTTTTTTTTCCCCTTTTTTTTCCCCCAGAAAGAATGGGAATGGCCCCGTGGCAGGACATGCTGATGGGGGTCACTGGATGCCCCAGCCTGGAGCAAAGCACAAGGCAGGGGATAACAAGAGGGTCAGTGGCTTGAGAGCTGGGGCAGGGTCTGGCCGGGTTTGATGGACACTGGGGTGGGTGTCCGTCCTGCTTCCCACTTCTGGTACCTTTGGGCAAACCACAGGCAGTGCTTCATCCCTAGGACTGGGACTGGCAGAGCTGCAGCCCTGTGGGCACTGCTGGCCCCAGGACCCGCTCTGGAGGCCAGGATCCAGCTGGGGGTCAGGGCTCACCCCCTGGCACTGCTCAGCCCCTCACCCAGCTCAGCCCTGCCGGCCCCTGGGCTCCCCCTCGCCGCCGGCGCGGGGCTAATTTCAATTATCTTCTCCAGGCCATATGAATTCTATTAATATCAAAGTAATGAGGTAGTTACTGCGATTCGGAGCAACGGCTGGGGAATTGCTTGGGATAGGGTTTCGCCAGCCAAGAGGGTAAATTAAAACCTCCCTTTGGAGAGGAGCAAAGGGCTGCACCAGAGGTGAGCGTGGGCCAGCCTGGGGCAGAGGGGGATGGGCAGGGTGTCCTTCCCCAAGGGGGCCGCTGCTGCCGTCCCTGCCGTGCCCCTCATGCTGGGGGGCTCCTCTGGGGCTGCCATGAGTAGGATGAGCAGCTCACAGCAGGGGTGATGTCCCTGTTCCCTTTCTACTCCAGCTCCTGCACCAGCCCCCTAATGCGTGTGCCTGGAGCATCCACCCTGGAATACAGAGGAATCCCAGCTCAGCCTTCCTGGAGCCTTGTGGGTTCAAGCTGCTGCCCCGGTGTTTGGTTTAGGGAGCCCTTGAAAGCAGCACTGAAATGGGCAGCGTGTGTCCCGTAGCTGGCAGCACCCCAGGGTTTGGGACTGTGGGGGTTCCCTCGAGGCACACGGGGTCCAGCAGCCCGGGAAAGGATGGGGAATGATCACAGACCCTTCCTGGCCTCCAAATCCGAGGAACTGAGGCTTTTCCAGGTCCAACACCCTTCCCTGACCATCAAAAAAACCCATCAAATCTGCCAGCACTGCTCCGCTGGGCAGCCCTGAGCTCGCTTGAGAGACCTGAAAAGACCATGGGGAAAGAGGAAATAGCAGGGAGAAAAGGGGAAATAGCAGGGGCCACATATCTATGTGTACATCCTCCTGTAAAACAAGTTTCAGCTACTTCATCAGGCTGGGAAAAGAACTTTTCATGGGGGAGTGGGTGGGATCCGCAGAAATGATGGCTGCAAATGAGGGGAAAGGGCCCCTCCTGCATCCCCCATCTGCTTGGGGACACCAGCAGAGCCCGATCCCAGCTGCAGCAGGGACCCAGCCAGAACCGGGGACAGTGCTGGGCACGGGGAGTGCACGAGGCTGAGCCGGGGGACCGTGAATATATTAGGGGTAAAAATAGCTCTTGTTGCGGAGCAGGGGTGTCACAGATGCCTGCCAAGCCGGGAGGGAGCAGGAGGTGCCTCCCAAGTCCTTAGGAGAGGAATTGGGTGAGGAAGAGGAGGGTGGGTTAAGGGGAGGGTGAGGTTTGTGCCCGTGGTGCCGAGCAGAAAGTCAGGGCGTGTGGGAGGATCCTGTTGGACACCACCCCCCAAAAACCCGGCCTGGGGCCAGGGCAGAGCCCAGAATAACCGAGCGGTGAGGAGAGGTGAGGATGCCTCTCCAGTGCCCTCTTAGCCCAGATAAAGAAGGAAATTTTTTTCCGATGATGTTGTGAGACACAGGAGCGGGCTTCCCAGAGAAGGTGTGCATGCCCCAATGCTGGGACATCAAGGCCGGGCTGGATGGGGCTTTGAGCAGCCTGGTTTAGCGGAAGGTGTCCCTGCCCATGGCAGGGGGGTTGGACTAGGTGGTTTTTAAGGTCCCTTCCAACCCAAACCGCTCTGTGATAACCAACAGGCTGAGCAGGCGGTGGCAGCCCGTCCCCTCCGCCCCGCGGGGCTGGCCCAGGGCTCGGTGGCACAAAGCCATGGCCGGGGACACGAGCCAGAGGCTCATCCCGTCCCCCGCTCCTCCGCTGGGTGCCACCAGCCCTGCAGCAGCCGCAGATGCCACAATTGGTGAGCTGAGCTGGTGACAAAGCCCCTCCGTGTCCCCGCAGGGCTCTGTCCCCCACCAGGCGGATGGTGGGATGGGGCAGAAGGTGTCCCGGCGCCCAGGGCGGGGGTCCCCGGGCAGCCCCAGCCCGCGGCAGCCCCGGCGGCCGCAGAGCGGCTCTTTGCTGGCATCTGCTGACAGCGAGAGATCCTGCAGCTGCTCCAGGGGGCCTCACCGAAACCCGGCCCGGACATGGTCCTTGTCACCCTCGTGGGGAGGAGAAGGGCCCTGGGAGGATGGGTCTGTCAGCCAAGCATCTGCCAGGAGCGCCCCGCGGGGATGGGGCTCTTGGGGGGAAGGTGAGGCCCCACAGAAAGATGCACTTAACTCAAAAATCTGATCCTGAAGATGGATTTCTAACTAGAACTGGGAAGACATCCCTCAGGGCTCAAATCCAGCCTTTTTCTGGGATACAAGGTTCTTCCATCCCTCCTGTGGCTCTGTGCTGTGCTTGGGACAGGAAGCTCTTCCTGCAGCATCCCCTGAGCCGGGGAACAAAATCACATCCATCAAGGTCTCCTCGTGCTCCAGAAAACCTCATGGAATCATAAATCCCAGAATGATCTGGGTTGGAAAGGACCTTAAAATTCATCCAGTTCCAACCCGTCCATGGGCAGGGACACCTTCCACTATCCCAGGGTGCTCCAAGCCCTGTCCAGCCTGGTCTTGGACACTTCCAGGGATGGGGAGTCCACAACCCTGGTGGTGTCAGGTTGACAGACCATCGGAGAGAGGTGACAGCAGCAGAGAGAAGTGACATTTATCAAAGCTCTATCTGTTGAGTTATAAGAACCCCAGGGGAGCTGCAGAATCCAGAATCACGGGCAGTATCTCCAGCAATGTGTCCCACCAAATCTGCAGTCCAAGAGATGCTTATTCCCAGTGCCAGGCAGGAAGGGAACAGCATTTTCACTTGGAAGCTGCAAATTAACCAAAACACGGCCCAGTTGAACTGCAAACGTGACGGTGGATTTTACAACCCGCAGCTCACGTGCTGATTTTATAATTAATTTATGTCCATTAACTGATTGACATCCCTGCCACTGATGCCACTCTTAGAGCACCAAAGCTGCAGCAGGCAGTGACTATTGGGCTTTAATGTGTGACAACTTTTGCCTTTCCAAAGTTATTTTAGCTTCTGGGTGCTGCTTTCCCCCATCCAGTCTCTTGTTCTTTGATAAAATGATCCTGCCCTGATACCATAGGATGTGCCATGCAGTAGCATAAGTGTTTTCCCACAGTGGGAACCCAGCTGATTGTGGTTATCTTACAGGGTAAGAGAAGAGCCTGAACGAGATGGAAGAAACTTTGTAGGGACTAATTATGCCCCAAGGCAAAGAGAAAGCGCTCTCAAGTTAAAGGACTTGGCGATTCCAGTGATTTTAAAGTCAGATAATGCCATTTTGCTGCATTTCCTGCATAGCGAAGGATGAATCCATCTGTTAAATACATAATGCGCATCTAAATTTATTACTATGTAGATCAAAATCTATCTAAATTAATCTCCACCTAGATAATAAAAGATATTTTATTTCCCTTCCATCCCTTGCAGGGTTTCATGAGGCTCAGTCCTGCAGGGTAGGGTTGGTGTCATCCCACTCCGTGAACTCCCAGGGGACACTGAGCAGAACAGCCCTTCCCTGGTGCTGAGGGCTAAGGATTGAGCAGCCTGAGATGCTACCTGGATCCCATGGTTTGGGAATGTTGTCCCGGGGACTGAACTTGAGCTCTTGAAGTCTTTTCTTCAGAAGGGATTAATTAACACAAGTAACAAAACAGCTCACAGCACTCTATAAATAGACTGGTGGGCTCTGACACAGCTCCTGGCTATGCCAAGAAATGGGACTAATAATAGCTGCTTAACGACGAGGTTCAGGGGGCTGGAGAGATTCGACACACAAAGTGCCAGGATGGGCTCAAACGTGCTCAGACCTGATGAAAATCAGCTGGGGAAGCATGGAATCGTGGAATCATGGAATGGTTTGGGTTGGAAGGGACCTTAAAGTTCATCTCGTTCCATCCCCCTGCCATGGGCAGGGACACCTTCCACTGTCCCAGGCTGCTCCAAGCCCTGTCCAACCCGGCCTTGGACACTTCCAGAGTTGGGGCAGCCACAGCTTCTCTGGGCAGCCTGTGCCAGGGCCTCAGCACCCTCTGCAGCATCCCAACAGGCACTGAGGAAGCTCTGCTGGGGGAATGGCTCAGAGCGGGGGGCACGGAGCCCATCGCTGCCACACCGCCAGCTCCTGCTTCGGGGGATCGTTTGGAGGATGATGGAGCCCAGCGATGCTTTTTCCAGCTAAAAAGCAGCAATTTCCCCCGGGGCCGAGGTCAAAGCCCTGGCAGCACCCCCAGTCCTGCACCTCACCCTCCTGCAGTCCCCAGCCCCTTTCCCTCCCACCGCTCCTGCTGCCAGGGAGAAATTCCCAGCTGGGCTTTTGTCACCGACGCACGCGTGTTTCTGCGGGAAGTTTCTATTTCTGTGAATAGCAATTTTTTCAAGCAACTCCTCCCCCGCCTGCTCCCCTTCACAGGAGCCCTGACGAACGCCGCTGGCATGCCTGGAAGCTGCGGCTCACTCCTGCGTGCCAGCCCCGGCCGGAGCCTCCGCCCTCCCATCCCACAGCCTGTCCTGCAGCTCCACGGCACGGGAATCACGCTCATGGGATCTCGCACGGAGTCAAATCGAGCTGGGACCACTCCACGTGCTGGGCTCCCCGTGCTCACCGTGTGCCCTGGGACACGAAAGGGCTAAAAAGAAGTGGAGGAGCCTAGAGGAGCCAAGCCTCGGGCAAAACCCCAAAACAGCAGCACCTCTGCTTGGGGGGCACCGAGACCTCCGAGAACATCCTGGCATGTCCCAATTTCTCAGGCTCTCGCTGGACCCTGCTGTGCAGAGGAGCCAGGAAATGATTTTTGTCTTTGATTAAAGCTGGAGCCAAGACCCCTAGTACTGCAGAGTCTGCCAGCCCTATTTGTCCCCTCCTGATGGAGCCCCTGCTCAGGGTGAGCCTCCCAGTTTGGACCAGGGTCTTAAGGGACTCCTGGTTTTCATTAGAAAGACATCACCTGCAATACTTGCCTGGGATCTCCATCCCACACAAGTAATTGATGCCGTTGTCACAGGAATATTAATTGGTGAAGAAGGGGAGAGCAGGGGGTCCCACAGCCAGGCAGAAGTGGTGGCTGTGGGACGTGCTCTCTACTGGGGATCACTGAGCATCATCCTCTCTGCACTCACAGGGTGAGGCTCTTTCCCCAAAGGAGGTGAAGTCAGAGTGCCGTGCCCTGGCTCCGAGGACCATGGTGCTTTCTCCATCCCAGCAGTGGGACAGGGAAAGGCACTGACCCCATCAGGATGGCTTCCATTGCATCCAGGCCATGCTCCTCAGCATCCACGCTTCGGGGCACAGGGCTGAGAAATGAAAGGGAACAACCCAATGGCACCGTTGTGCTGCACTGAAGGCAGGATTTAGTGTTCCCACTGCTGGTTCACATGGGAATGGGCCCTCAGAGGCTGGAATTATCAAAAGCAGCTCTTGGGAATGAAAAAAAGCTGGACAAACTGCTGATCACAGCTGCCTGGCTGGGAAATAGAGTGAGTGCTCCCAGAGCGGGTGGCACAGGGGGAATGAGCCCCCTGTGGTGTGCAGGGGATGGGATCATAGGGGAACATCTTTGGGCTGGTGTGGAAGTGCTGGCTACAGTGAGCAGCACCGTACCGCAAAGGCAAAGTGTCATTTAACCCAAACCCTGGACTTTTTAGCGAACAGAAAATCAGGAATATGTAAACAGTGTGTTTTGTAAAGAAATAACCTTCAGGGTTTCCTCTGCTGCAACCTCAAGAAATTCCACAGCTGCTGCTGTGTGGGAGGGACCCCGGGGAGCATTTTTGTCCTCTGTGTGAGGCTGATGCTCAGGGCTGCCTGCTGCCCCTGGCCGGGGAGGGCTGTGCTGAGCAGCACATGCTGCAGCCCCCCTGCCCCGTGTGCCCAGAGCCCCTCGCTCCATCCCCTTCCCAGCCTGCCATAGATGTCACCGAATTCTTATAAATCCGGGTGTTTTCCAGAGGGTCTGAGACCTCAGTAGTCCCATCCCAAAGGCCCCTGGAGCTGCTTGAAGCACTCTGCAAGGGGCAGAGGGGATGTGCCAAGAGTTATTTGCTGCTCCTGGAGGTATTTTCTGCTCCTAATTAATGCAGAAAAAATGCATGTCTGCAAGGCAGTCAAAATATTCCCATTTTTGAGATCCAGGACAAGCAAGGGAAAAGCAACACAGACTCTTCTGGATGTCTGCAGACACCATCTCCCTCTGCCTGACTCTTGTTTAACACCCTTTGGGGAGTTGGGAGGCTCCTGCCCTGGCTGTGGCTGCAGGGGACACACGAAGGGATGAGCCACAGTCCTGTGCCCAACTCCTGCTGCTCGTCCTATGGCACAGCCCAGCACAGGGACCCCCAGGATGACCAGGGCCAGACCTGGGACAAGCAGTGGAACACTGGGGACACGTGTCCCTCCCCATGCCCAGTCCCAGGAAGGAGTGAGGAGCACTTGGAAGCACAAGGTCCTCCTGATCTCTTGTGTCAGGCCAGAACAAGGAACACAAAGGAGCACTGGGGAGCTGTGTCCCTCCTGGTGCCTCATCCCATACTGGAGTGGAGAGAACCAGGCCCTTTCAGTGTCCTCTCCAAGGATGGAGCAGTGGGGCCCTGGTCTCTCCCCGTGCCCCATCCAGGCCAGAGCAGGGAGCACTGGAGAGCTGTCTTTCCCAGACTGGAATGGCGAACATTAAGGAGCACTGGGCCCTCCAGGCGCCTGTCCTAGGATGCAGCGGGGAGCAGGCAGGAATGGGAAGCACCAGGGAGCACCCCTGGTGCCCCATGCTAGGACAGAGAGGGGAGCACCGGGGAGTTGTGTCCCTTGTGGGCAGGAATGGAGAGCACTGGAGAGCACCATGTCCCTCCCGGTGTCCCTGCATCCGGGCTGGAGAATGGAGCACTGGGGAGCACTGGGAGCACAGGGTCCTCCTCGTGCCTGTCCCAGGATGGAGCGGGGAGCGCCGAGCGGCCGTGTCCCTTCCCAGTGCTCCATCCCGGAACAGTGTGGGGAGCACCGGGGAGCACCGGGGAGCAACACGGTGCCCTGTCCCGCGACAGAACGGGGTGGGGCCGGGGTCCCAGTCCCTTCCAGTGCTCCGAACCGGTCCGGTGGGGCAGCGCGCGGAGCGGTGCGTGGCGGGGAGGGGCGGGACGGAGAGCGGAGCGGTGCGGGGCGGTGCGTGGGNCGAGAGCGGGGCGCTGAGGGGCAGCGGAGGGAGGTGCGGGGAGAAGTGCGGGGCGGTGCACGGGGAGCACGGAGGCGCTGCAGGAGGTGCAGGGCGGTACAGGGAGGTGCGGGGCGGTGCGCGGGGAGNAACACGGTGCCCTGTCCCGCGACAGAACGGGGTGGGGCCGGGGTCCCAGTCCCTTCCAGTGCTCCGAACCGGTCCGGTGGGGCAGCGCGCGGAGCGGTGCGTGGCGGGGAGGGGCGGGACGGAGAGCGGAGCGGTGCGGGGCGGTGCGTGGGACAGTGCTCGGAGCGCTGTGCGGAAAGGCGGCGCGGGGTGGGGAGAGGCGGTGCGCGGAGAAGCGGTGCGGGGCGCGGAGAGACGGTGCGGGGCGGTGCGCGGGGCGGTGCGCGGC
>VZRJ01003711.1:614836-643911 GCA_013397565.1 Ptilonorhynchus violaceus
GGGGGGCCGGGAGGTGCGGCGGGACCCCCGGCTCACCCCTGTCCCCTCCCCGTCCCCAGCCTGCACGTGGAAGGGGCAGGACTGCACCCTGACCGTCCACATCGACAAGGGCTTCACCATCTCCACCAGCGAGCCGGGGCTCAGCAGGACCGTCCTGCTCCAGCAGCCCTTCGAGAAGCTGCAGATGTCCTCGGATGACGGCACCAAGATGCTCTACCTGGACTTTGGCGGCCCGGAGGGAGAGATCGTGAGTCGGCTTTGCCTTTGGCATCCCCGCCCACGATCCCGCCAGTCCCGGGGGGAGAGGGGGAGCAGGGCACCCACCCTGTGCACAGCACCCATCCTGCCTGGCATCGGGGTGACACATGGCCCCGTCCAGCCACCCCAGACAGGGTGCACAGCCCTTCCCAGGGCCCCAGCAGGGCTGTGGTGGGGCTTGGTGGGGATGGTCTTGGCGGTCAGGAACCGATCTGGGTGGTCCCTGGCTGAAAGCTGTCTGCTCCAGGAGCAGCCATCCCCGTTGGAAACATCCCTCCCTTCCTTTCTTGCAGCAATTGGACCTTCACTCCTGCCCCAAAACCATCGTCTTCGTCATCCACTCCTTCCTGTCGGCCAAGGTGACCCGGCTGGGGCTGCTGGCGTGACGAGGGAGCGCAGCACCGGCCGGAGCAGCCCGAGCCCCCGGCCCATCTATGCACCTCCCTCCCGGCCAAACCCCGCCCCGAGCCATCCCGAGGAGACCGCAGCCCCCATGGGATCACACCACCCCCGTGGAAAAGCATCCAGCCGGGAAAAACCCCTCCCGGGGCATCTGGGGACAGCCGTGGGGTGAAACCTCTCTTGGATGGCAGCACCGGCACTTCTCCGGTCCCTCCTTCCCCTCCTCCCTCGGTGGCTGGACAAGCCTCGTGGGAGCCCACGAGTGGACACGTGGCCATCACCCCAGTGCCTTGAGAGATGATATTTTCTGTACAAAGAACCCGTTTGTATCCATGTTTTATATTTATATTACCCACTTAAAAGGCTGACGCAGCAGCTCTTCCCTGCCTGGATTGGACCCCTCGGAGAGTCCCCAGGTCCTGCAGCACAAGGACACGTGTCTGTTTTCCAGACAGGCAACCCAAGGGCTGGGGGCCAAAGCCAGCTCTGAAGTGCTTGAGAGACAGGAACTGCAGCTCAGCTGTATTTGCCAAATTTTTCCATATTGTACGGAATGATAGGAACCACTTTTCTTTGTCGGAGTTGGACGGTTCGTTTGATTTTGTGCACTCTGGGGTCACTTTATTTCTCGGTTTGGGGGGGGAGGGTTGTCAGGTGGCTGCTGCAGAGTAACTTCTTTTATGAACCAAAAGATTCTGCATGAAAATGCCTTTTTTGGAAGGGTTAAATAAACCTTGCAGATCACAACCAGCAGGAGCCAAGGCCTGTCTCCTGGTTTCACTTGGAGAAGTAGAAAATCAGTTTGTGGGTGATGCCTGGGCTGAGCCTTGGGGTATTTTCCACCAGGAGAAGGAAGGGTTTTCCTGGAGGGTTTGGAACATCACTATGAGCCGGTAGTGCTGGTCTGGGGGTGCTGGGAACACTGCGGGGAGGTTCAGGTGGGGACAAAAAGTCTTTTACGGTCATACCAGATGGGTTTGGATTCCCTGCACTTCAGGATGCTCAATGGAGGGTGGGCATCATTTCCAAAAAATTGTGTTTTGCTTTTTATATTTTTTTTTCCCAAGTAAAAGCAGCTGCCTGGCTGAGCAGCAGCAGAGGCTTGGGAAGTTGTTGGAAGGGACCTTAAATCCCATCCCATTCCCCCCCCTGCCATGGGCAGGGACACCTTCCACCATCCGAGGTTGCTCCAAGCCCCATCCAACATGACCTTGGACATTTCCAGGGATGGGGCAGCCACAGCTTCTCTGGGCAACCTGTGCCAGGGCCTCCCCACCCTCCCAGGGAAGAAGCAGCACAGGATGAGTTTATTTGGTGTAAGGAATGGTTCCTATGGGGTGTGTCAGCTCTCATCAGGACAGGGTGATGGAGGGGAAGGGGATGTCCCGTTCCTCCCAGCACAGCCCCATGGCTGCCAGCAGGAATCTTTTATGATGAACGAGCTCATGATTTTTATTGCACATAACTGTCAGATTTCCAGGAGACCTGGCAAAATGGATCTGCAAAAGAAAAAAAAGAGATTTCCCCTCCCACCCCCACGTTTCTAACTGTTAAATCAATACAACAAGTAATTTAGAAACAGATGGTGTATTTTTCTGTGATCAAAAGCATGTCAGCACGAGGAAATACATTATTACTGCAATTTACCTTCCTCTTCTTGCCCTACAGCCATTACTCTTTGGGGTTCATTGCAATAAACGAGGGAATCGCTCCCAATCCAGAGCAGATTTCCTATTAATCTTACACACCACAAACTGCTTTGACTTTCCCAGTGCAGCTCAGGCTCCGTCCTGCTCCATGCCTGAGCTGGGAAGGAAACAGCTCAGTTTGGAGATGGATATTTATTTTCTTGGATTTCTTTGCATTTGGGAAGGGTGCACGGATTTTTTCCCTCCTATATTTTATGGTGGTTTCTCAGCCTGTTCTGGCACCATTCTTTGCTTAACAGGATCCTTTCCCCAGGGATGCTCCTGCAAAGGGGCCTATGAATAAGACAACTGCATCTTATAATGAGGGTCTGGAGCACCAGGAGTGGCTGAGGGAGCTGGGAAAGGGGCTCAGCCTGGAGAAAAGGAGGCTCAGGGGGGACCTTCTGGCTCTGCACAGCTCCTGACAGGAGAGGGCAGTCAGCAGGGATTGGGCTCTGCTCCCAGGTAAAAAGTGACAGGACAGGAACAAACAGCCTCGAGTTGTGCCAGGGAAGGTTTAGGTTGGATATCAGGGAAAATTTCTTCACTGAAATAGTGGTTAAGCATTGGAACAGCTGCCCAGGGCAGTGGTGGAGTCAGCATCCCTGGAGGTGTTCAAAAGCCGTGCGGATGTGGCACTTGGGGATGTGGTTTAGCACGGGGTTAATGCTTGGACTCTGATCTTGGAATGCTTTTCCAACCTCGATGATTCCGTGATTCTGTAACTCTGAGTGATGTGGGACCTTGTAACACAAACCACACAGAAAGAGAGGTTAGAAATTGCCTCCCCAAGAGCATCCTGGGGTAGCTGGAGGTCTCTCCCTAAGCCCAGCAGTATCTTTGATTCCTGGGAAGGTGTCTGGAGAGGTGGTAAGAATCGAGTCCAGTGCTCATCACAGACCCCAGAGTCTTGGGGAAAAAAAATTGCAATTATTCCCTAAAACTCCTAGTTTTTCTAAAATTCCCCATTCTCATTGATGTAAATGTTCAGAAACATTCAGACATCTGGAATTACTGAATTTCTTTGCCCAGGGAAGATTTTGGGGTTGGCAGCAGGGACTGGATCCTGGTGCAGGGTGGCATCTGTATGGAGTGATGAACACTCCTGCTTGGGACCACCACAGTATTCCCTGGAGAGGAGCAGAAGCTCCTAAGGGTTTTATTCTGCCAGGCAGAAGGATTAATATTTTTAAAAGCAGCTTTAAAATAAATACAATGAACTCTGCTTATGGAGCTGGGATGATGGGAATGAGCTCAGGTTAAAAGCAGATTTCCTCAACTCGGTCACTTTGAGGCAACTGGAGTTTGACTTGGTCACCGTGGCTGGAACAGCTCAGGGAAAGGGGAATTTAAAGGTGTGTGAGAGCTGGGGAATGGGAAAGAAGGAGGGAAAATAGTCCTATTCTGCTCTCTATGTGGAGCTCTTGGGATGTTGGTTGCCAGAGCAGGGCTAAAAGGGGATGGAAGTGGAGGCACGGAGGCTTTGGCATCAAACCACTTTGATGCCAACCCGAGCCATGCGTGGATAGAGGTGGGTGATGCCAGCGGGGGTGACAGCAGCCCAGTTCTGGTGCAATCCCTCCCCTTTGGAAGCAAATCCAGCCAGGCCACGGCAAGGTGAGCTCTGTGTCCTCCACAGGGAAACCCAGCGCTGTCGGCATCCCCGGCAGCAACGTCACGAGTGGGAATTTTCCCCAGAAACGGCTTTTCCACTTTGTAAAACCTGAAAAACAGCCTTGCCCGGAGGAGCTGGAGAGGGAAGAGAGAGATGCAGCGGGAAGAGTGATTAGGTTGTCCCCAGGTGTTTGCTCAGCCCTGGCAGAACACAGTTTCCCTCCCGGTACCGCTTGTACTTTCCATTAGTCAGCTCTGACCTTTCGCTGCCGTAATCAAACAAGACAACCCAACACTTAAATCCGAGCGTTTAGCGCTGACATTTACAATTGGTTCTCGAGCTGGAGAGACCAAATGAAAATTTCCTGGCAGACAGCATGCTGCAGGGCACGGGAATCCAATCATTCCTCCGCTGGATCGCCGGCGGGCCGGCCCCCTTCGGCTGCCCCGTGCAGCGGGGGCTATTTGGACTAGAACAGTGTCACTGGAAAGTCAATATTCACCTGGAGTTTGTGTGATCCCACGGACACCACCCTGTCAGGGTGTGAGGAAACTGCATGTGGCATTTGATGGATGTAAACAGGAGGGGTCTTACCCTGCAGGGAGCCCTGTGGGAGCGGGGAAGATGAGTTAAATGTTGGGGATCCGAGGTGGGAATGAGGTTTTCCCTCATTCAGCCTGGAAAGTGAGCGCTTGGTGCATTCTGTGGCACATCCCTCAGTGCATTTCTCGGTGCATCCCTCAGTGCATCCCTTGGTGCATCCCTTGCCGTGGCTCTGCAGCCCCACACATGCCATCCCTGTGCACATTCCTGGGCAGGGATGGGCTTTTCCAGCCCCATCTCCACAGGAACCAAGCCCTGATTAGCGATGTTTGCCTGGTGGGGATAAAGGGCTGTGGGACACGGGGATGTGCTGAGAGCCAAAACACCCCTGTGAGCTCCCTTTGTCCGCATGCAGTGTCTGCTCCTCCCATGGGATAACTTCCCACTGGAGCCACTTTATGAAGTCAAATCCACTAAGAAAGGGTCTGGACAAGGTTTCCCACACTGCTGCTCACAATGTTCAGTGCTCCTCCTGCCTCCTCCTGACAGCAGCCAGAGCAGCCAGGCTGCAAACCAGGACAGCACAGCTCCCCCTTCCCTGGGAGCAGCCTCATCCCATAAATAGCCTTAAACAGTCCAAAATACTCCGAATCAGGACTCTTTTCTTCCTTTGGTAATACAAGATTGGAATAAATTAAGGTATTGGTTTGAATTACAGAAAACTTGAGCTATCCAAAATGCTCTTGCTGTGTTTTCCCAGCATTGCTCCGTGTGCTGCATTCCTGAAGCTCCAATGTTCTCCTGTGCAGGCACATCCCCTTGGGATTTGACACGAGCACTGGGATCAGCATTTGTGTCTACAGCTACAGATTCTTGGGGTTGTCCTGTGGAGGACCAGGAGTCGAACTTGGTGATCCTTGTGGATCCCTACCAACTCAGGATATTCCATGATTCTATTGAAAACAATATTTATTTCTTTTAAAAGGCTTATTTCTCACTTTTTATCAAATTGCACCTAAAATTGCACTTTAGATCAGCTCTCCAATGTGGGTTGGTGCTTGGGGCACCCAAACACCCCTTCCCGCTCCATGGGCGCTGCTGGAAGCCAGGGATGGGAGGCAGGGATGTGCCCCCCAACCTGCGGGGACCTCAGTGCTGCATCCTGATAATTGAGAATTTCCCTCGTGCCCGCTGGGCTGCTGCTTTCTCCCATGTTCCTGCTCCTTTCATTCCTTATGGAAAACACTTGTTCCTCCGTGCTTGCCTCCCTGGTGCTGGGTGCCCTTCCAGCTGGCTCCTGGGACACCTCCATGGGAACAGGCATCCCCACAAGGCTTTAGGTGGGGATAGAAACACCTTTTACCTTATTTCCCATCACCAGGCGAGGACATTCCCATTTCTTTATAGGGCTGGGCCCTATTTCCCTTCCCCACTGCTGTTTCCCTGCCATCACACACTCTCCAGGAGCCTGACATCCCCTCCCAGGGCTCTCCTGTGTGCTCCAGCTAAATCCACTCCGTACCCCACTTCGTCTGCTTCCTTTCAAGGTGTCAGTAAGAAACCTTTTGCTTTATTGCAGGCAAATCTTTGAGTTTCTGGAGTTAGGTGCTCTCTCGGGAGTTCCTGTGTGCTGTCAGTCTGCTCTCACTCCTCGCTGCTATTTTTAGTTGAAAATAAAATAACGCTAAAAGCCGAGAGCACGGGGAGAGGGAAGCAAATGGGTCTCACGCAGCATCCCTGGGCCTGATGAAACCGAGGGAAAAGAACCCACAGGTGGCACCTGGATCATCCTCCTCACCATGAAACGAGGAGGGAACGGTGTGGGTGCTGTCAGCAAAAACGCTGGGGAAAAATTCAGTGGAAATTCAGATGTTTTCACCCCAGATCTGCCACTCAGCTGCTTCAGGAGCAGGGATGGGTTGGCTTCGTGCCTCAGTTTCCCTTCCTGTGTAATGGGCACATCCCTGCTCCCTCCCAGTGTGTGTTGACAGCAGGAGCAGAGCACAATCCTGCACCATTCATTATCCCAAGGGATGAAAAGCTTTGGGAAAGCTCCTGTAACGTCCTTGTCCGTGTGTGATCCCTTTCCAAATGTAAATGTTACTGCACTCGTCTGTAAGGAAATGCTGGAGAAAAAGCTGAACTGTTTTATCTGTCTGTCCATCCATCCACCCATCTGTATCTCAATTTAATATATCCATTTAATTTCCTCCTGTGTTCTCAAACTGATGAGGTTTCGGGGAGTGGGGCTCAGTTGACAACCAGAAGATAAAGGTTTGTTTTACAGCAGTGGGATGAAAACCACAGAAAATTGGACTTGGTTTTATAACACTCATGCAGGAGTCCAGAAATGGGATTTAATGTATGATGTGGTGAGATACAGATGAGACCTATTCAGAGTTGCTGTGTTTTTGTTATATATTATATATTATCAATTCTGCACGGGAGATTTTCCCCCTCAAAAAATTCCTTCTGAAAGCAGAAGGTTGTTCCTGAAAGGCTTTGCTGTACTGGTGACATATCCATATGCAATAGAAATGACATGTTGTTTCAGAAGATGATAATGGGAATAAATATCAAATTAAAAAAAAAAAATAAAATCAAACCATGTAGATCAGGAAAAATTGCAGAATTTCCAATACCCAGAAAGCTCCTGCTCCAGCAAAGGGCACGTAGCCATGGCAACAGGAGCCCTCACTGTCACGATAATAAAAAAATATATTATTCTAGGAGAGCTCTTAAAAGGGAAATATACATTTTGCTGAGGTGGATGATGAAATATTGTGCAGCAAAGTGAAGAACGAGCCAGAGGAGTCCAGAAAGTGATCCAGGCACTTCTGCCACCTTCCACAGGTAGGGGTGGGGATGCAGCCCCAGCAGGAGGATGGGGAGGAGTCCCATGGTCACATCCAGGAGTTGGACTTTGCTGACCCTTGTGGATCCCCCACTTCCAGCTCGGGATCTTCTGTGATCCAGGACTCCTCCACGCTCCCATGCTCGTGACTCGGAGACTGCCATGGAGGGGGTGAACCCTGGTGTGCTCCTGGAGCGATGCAGATCCATGGAAAAGGCTGGAGATGGAGGGGCTGTGCCGGTGCAGGGCAGGGTGGGGTGCAGGGGAGCCCCGGGAGTAGGGTCTGGTGGCAGTAGGGGCATCCTCCTGGCATCACATCCCCCCGGACTGCAGGCACAAACCAGCAGCTTTTGGGAAAGGCTTTGAGCTTTTGGCAAAGAGAAAATCATGGAAAATCAGCATGTTGGCTGCACTTTTCCTGGGCTGGAATTTTGTGAACAGGCTAAAAACTAGCGCTGACAAGTCAGCATTTCCCAGTGGTGAAAAAGTTTGCAGGAAACTTTGGAAAAAGGGGAGAGAAGAAAAAAGCTGTATGTCCCCTCATGGCTCCCTGCTGTGACATTTCTGCATCCTGGGATGCCTGAACAGGTCACATGGGGGGATTCTTGGGGTTTTCCTATCCGGGGCCAGGAGCTGGACTTCCACAAACCTTGTGGGCCCCTTCCACCTCAGGATATTCCATGATTCTGTGAATCTGTGAACTGTTATTTCTCCCTCCTCCTGCTGCACACTGACCCTTCCACACTCACACCCACCCAGGGCACATTGGCAGCACTGTCCCGGGAAATCTCTCCTGGAAAAACGCTTGGAAATATTTCTAGATTCTTCTGGGTGCCGAGGGAAGGAAGATGGCACCTCTGGATGCTGCTGGCACTCAGAGCTCCCTCTCCAGGGGAGAACACAAACCTGGGGTTGAAATAATCTGCTGCCCAGAGAAAACCCTCCGAGGGCATCCTTGCAGCAGGGAGAAGTCATCCCACGGATATCTTGGAGGAAACAGGGGCTTTTCAGACCCAGAGGGAACACAGGACCTGGACACTGCAGCTTGACTCCACTACCCCACAGCACCTCCCCATCCCAGGGCTGTTATCGGAGCGCAGGGGGGTGGGAGCTGAGTGGATGGTAATTCCCATAACCTTTATGTTTGGAGGGAAGCAAGAGCAGCACAAGTTGCCTGCAGAGCCCCTGGCAACGCCACTGTGGCCAGTGGCAAGTGCAGAATCCCCTGTGCTGGTGGGGCTTTGCTCATATTCCCAAAAACACCAGGACCAGGGAGCTGAGGAATCCCAGCCTTATAACCTGTGCTTGAGCCCCCACTTCCATATCCTGCAGCCAAGGAAGGATTTGCTCTGGGTCCCACTGGACACGATTTTCAACCTCCTCAGCCTCCCCTTTTCCCTCGTGGGGTGGCACTGATATCCATGTTTTTTTAGCCTAAAGCAGGAATTGAGGTTCTTGGCTCCAGGACGGCATTAATGCCCAGCCCAGCCCAGCAGATCTATAAATACATAAATACCTCCCCACTGAGTTAGAGAGCAAATCCAAAATTGCATCCAAAGCCACCAGCAACGGGCCAGAGCGTGTCTGTGTAGCCAAAATAATCCCAGGGCTCTGGAAATTTAGGAAACGTCTCTTTCAAGCATCTTTAGTGCAGTTTATAAAAATATTCCTGAAGCTCGGCCAGAGCAGAAAGGAGGGAGGCGGCTGCTGGAGGCTGGTGGCAGCAGGGGGGTGTGGGGGCTCGGTCTGTCCCCCTGTCACCCCCACCGAAGGGACCCCCCCGGCAGGTCCGGCTGATGGTCTCCTTTAGGTGCTGCTGGAAAACGGGCGCGGGAAACGGGATAAAGAGGGAGAGGAGGGGTTGGAGACCCTCCGAGCATCTCCTGCCACCCTGGGGGTCACCGTGCCAGTGGCAAGGGGGTTTTTTTTGGCTCCAAACGGGCGATTTTGGTGTAAGTTCATCCCTTAGCAGGGCGCAGCTGCTCTGCCCAGGGCGCTGCAGGGGGAGCTCGTGCCGTGCGGCAGCTCCATCCCTCCGCATCCCGCCGGGATTCGTGCTCCTGCTCGCAGGGAATTGTTTCAACCGAGCCGAAGTTTCGTATCTTGCGAATAACTGAGGAGAAATCGAGGGTGGTGACGTCTCGCTCCGGATGGTCCCGTTGCTGCCCGGGACAGGCGGTCCGGGAGGGCAATGCCTGGCTGGGAATTCCCGGAAAAGAGCAGTCTCCAGGGAGAGCTGAGAGCCCCTTCCAGTACCTAAAGGGGATCCAGGAGAGCTGGAGAGGGACTTGGGACAAGGGTCTAGAGTGACAGGACAAGAGGCAATGGCTTCCCACTGCCAGAGGGCAGGGATAGATGGGATAGTGGGAAGGAATTCTTCCCTTTGAGGGTGGGGAGGCCCTGGCATAGGGTGCCCAGAGAAGCTGTGGCTGCCCCATCCCTGGAAGGGTCCAAGGCCAGGCTGGAAGGGGCTTGGAGCAACCTGGGATGGTGGAAGGTATCCCTGCCCATGGCAGGGGGTGGCACTGGATGAGCTTTCAGGTCCCTTCCAACCCAACCCCTGCTGGGATTCACGATACCCCCAGATCTTCATCCTGGCTGGGCAATCTTCTGATTTTTAACAAGGATGGAGGATTTTCTCATCTGATTTACATTCCCACCAGCCAGAGAAGGTCCGGAATCAACTGTGTGCAGGGGGAAAAGGGGAAGGGTCCCCAGGGTGTTGCAGCTGGGTTGGAGTCAGTGGAACATCCAGGTACCCCCAGCTCTTTACACCCGGTTGAGAGACGTGAGCCTTCCATCCTCCAGTGCCCAAGGAAAACTCAGCTCAAGGCAAACTCAGCTCAAGGCAAACTCAGCTCAAGGAAAACTCAGCTCAAGGAAAACTCAGCTCAAGGAAAACTCAGCTCAAAGTCTCCCTGGGATGTTTTAATTCCTCTCAGCCTTTACCTTGCCTGGCGCATCCTTATTTTCCTGCTCCTACTTCCAAGGTTTGCTCTGGATCAGGACCAAAGCAGCAGCTCCTGGGAGAACCACAGACTCGCCTTGGCATCAGTGCAGGTATCTTGGATACAAACCCCATGAAAACTGGCTAAACAAGGAGGTTAAATAAATATGTGCAGGCTTATTTATGTATCTTCCGCCGCTTGCTCTGGGGAACAAGCAAAAAGAAATTAAGGAATTAGGAGTGACTTATCCACCAGGAACACTCTTTAGTCTTTTATCTGTATTCCTCATAGGTGCTGTTTTCATATTAATGTGAAGACTGTATGTACATAGGAACTTAAAGCACATAGGAGATAGAAAGGGCATGGGATAAATTGGAGATAATTTAGTTTTTATATGTACACAAATATAGATACACACATCATTACCATTTTATTTATGCGGGTGTGTTTGTACATACGGATCTTATATTTACATATTTATAGAAAGGCTGGATGTATTGGATCCTGTTGGAGACAGCTTCCAGATAACAGAACCCCAGCGAGCTAAATGGATGTAAAAAAGGAGCAAACAAATAGAAAATAATGAGAAATCAATAGCCTCACCTTTTTCCTCTGTTACTAAAAGTAAATTACATTGCTGAACAAATACACTTTTTACCCCACAGGCTACTGTAGAAGGTGGTCACAAACAGCCTTCCCTCTTTGTCAGCTTCATGGGTTTCTGTTTTTCAAGTGAAAAAAAAAAAATCACAACTTTCCTTGGAAACCAAGGATAAGTATCCCTTTGCCCCAAATCCACTTTTCCACCTCGTTATCCCCCTTGGAGCTGTGGTTTGATGCCTTGGAGGCAGAGGGACAGCCCAGGGCCTGCCTTGCTGTGGGACATGGTGGGGCTGTGATGGGAATGGGAGGTTGGATGTGGTGGGGTTGTGATGGGAATGGGAGGTTGGATGTGGTGGGGCTGTGATGGGAATGGGAGGTTGGACATGGTGGGGCTGTGATGGGAATGGGAGGTTGGACATGGTGGGGCTGTGATGGGAATGGGAGGTTGGATAGGGTGGGGCTATGGTGGGAATGGGAGGTTGGATATGGTGGGGCTGTGATGGGAATGGGAGGTTGGATAGGGTGAGGCTGTGATGGGAATTGCAGGTGGGACACGGTGGGGCTGTGGTTGGAATCAGAGCAGCTTCCATCAAGTCTTCCTTCCCAGTGGAACCAGACAGTTTTGCCCAGGAAAAGACACCCAGATCAGACATCACACACTGCTCCTCCTGTCAGTGTGCTCATGGAAGAGGCTGGAGAATTGGAAAGAGGAATTTTTAGTGCTGAAGTGGAATTTCACACCTTTTCTGAGATGATATTTCGGTTCTTACTTTTTTTTTTTCCTTTTTCCTGCTGACGGTTCTTGGTGTCTCTAAACTGAATCGCACATGAGCTTTGAACCCCGGATGGTCTCCTGAAGGGCAGGGTCTGGCCTGGACCCCAAACCCAAGGATTTGGCAAAATAAACCTGAAATCACTCAGTCTGTGCAGGTGAAACTCTCCCAGTGTTGTTCAGACACTGTTTTCTTGGAGTGGCTTCTCTTCTCCAGACAAGACAATGCGAGATGGTATTTGGAGACAAAAATATCCTGAGGAGAGCAGAACCCAGCCCTCGTCGGGGCTGCTTGTGCCCTCTCTGCAGCAGATGGTGCCTCTCGGCTCCCTTTGAATTGCTCTCAGTGCATTACTTGGTTTTCAATTTCATTCCCTTTCCTAGGAGCAACCTCAGCTTTATGTTTCCCTTTTAAGCTGATTGAAATAAAGTATTTGAACAAATGTCATGGGCACTTAGAAATCTCTCCTCTGTTTACTCTCCTTTGCTTTCATTCTGTCCACCCTCTGCTGCACTGGCTCTCAAAGCCTTGAGTGCTGTCTGTCGAAATTAATGTATCTCGCGGGCAGGATCCCGGACAAATTCATTAATTTTTTGTATATTGGAAATATGCCTTTATTAGGTCTCTGTTCATGTTTTTCTGCTGGCTGAATAGGCGAGCTTTAGAACCCATCAGCAAAGAGATGGTGGCTCCTCGAGAGCCATTAGGCCCTTTCCTCCGGGAGCGTGGTCTTCATCCAGCAAACACTCAGAGCCAGTGTGGAAAACAAGCCCCAAAAAGGAAGTTTTGTGTTCTTCCCAACCGCCTGCATTGCCTGTATAACTCCTGGAGATCCAGGAGGGGCAAATCCAGGGGTGATTTCCACCTCACTGCATGGACTCTGGACAGCTCCATCCCTGGAGATGGAGCAACTTCTTTCAGGCCATGCTGTCACAGATCATCCTTCTCCCTCCCTTCCCTTCTTCCCTGCACCCCCAGGAGATGCCTGTTCCTGGGGCACACAGCACCTCCATCTGCTTTGCACTGTGGGCACGAGGTCGGCCCCTGCCTGGGAGCATCGTCGTGTTTCTCCAAGCAGAAAATTCCAGAAGTGTTTGGTTGAAACCTTTGGTTGAAATCTTTGATTCCCCAGGGTAACGGGAGCAGTTCCAGGCATTATCCTGTTCCAAGAGGGCTGTCAGAGCTCTGAGGACATTCATAAGCCCTGTCCAACCTGGCCTTGGACACTTCCAGGGATGGGGCAGCCACAGCTGCTCTGGGAAACCTGTGCCAGGGCCTCCCCACTCCCATGGGGAAGAATTCCTTCCTAATATCCAATCTAAATTTACTCTCTCAGTTCGAAGCCATTCCCTCTTGTCCTGTCACTCCAGGTTTTTATAAATTGTCCCTCTCCATCTTTCTTGTGGGTTCCCTTCAGGAACAAGAAGGCCACAATTAAGACAACCCCAAAACCTTCTC
This sequence comes from Ptilonorhynchus violaceus, assembly GCA_013397565.1. Taxonomy (NCBI): domain Eukaryota; kingdom Metazoa; phylum Chordata; class Aves; order Passeriformes; family Ptilonorhynchidae; genus Ptilonorhynchus; species Ptilonorhynchus violaceus. Next base: position 627,979 of record VZRJ01003711.1, read on the forward strand.
TTTTCCAGCCTGAACAATCCCAGTCCTCTCAGCCTTTCTTTGTAGCAATCCCTCTGACCAACTCGGTGGCCTCCTCTGGACTTGCTCCAACAGTTCCATGTCCTCCTCCTGTTGGGGCGCCCAGAGTGAATCCCCTGCCCAGAGGTGGTCAGAGGCAGATCTACGGGGCTTCCTCTGGGCGTGGCATCCTCAAGCCCCTCCATAGCTGGTTGCTCTGCTCCTGGTCTCTACAAACCCCTCTGGTCTCCCCAGCGAGTCTCCCACTCTGTGTTTCCTGAGCACAGATGTGTTTATTTAACTGATTTTCCCATGTTCCTTCCAGTGATGCAGAGAGAGCGAGAGAGCTGTGTACATTAAATGGAGGCAGGGTAAAAAAAATCAATTTAACTCCCATCTGAGTCACACGGAGAAGGGAATAAATTGAAAATTATTTTTAAAATGACAATTTGGATTGTTCCCACTGCCAGCTGGACCGGTTCCTCCTGCTGCACAAACTGCAGCGCCGGACGGGAGCGCTGGAGGCGTGTATGGCTCAAGCAGCTCCAAAGGACACAAAGGCCAGCAAAAATAGTTGAAAAGTGCACCCAGGAATGGTGGTTCCAGGCAGGAACGAGGAGCACTGGCTGTCCAAGGCCTTGGCTGGCAGGGGTGGATGCAGTTACACATCCAGTCCTTACCTTTCCTTGGGAGCCCTTGGGAATGTGCCCAGGGGGAGGAGGTTGGTGTTCAGCTGATGGCACTTTCCAGGCCCTGGGCAGTTTGCTGCTTCAGTATGAACTTCCTTGGGTTCAAAAGCTCTTGAATGCGCTTTTTATAATTTCCCCTCTGCTGCTGAAAAGTTAAATGAAGACACCGCCCTTTCGTTTGAAAGAAATGGTTCATTTTAACAAATGGTTTTGAAATCTTTTCTCCGCAATTCCTTGCAAAATGTGACGTGTGATTATTCGAAAGGGAAGCAGAGAGATCAGACTCGGAGGAGCTGGATGTGGCACCTGGCCAGATTTGGACTACTGGGGGTGGCAACGAAGTCACTGTCCCTGTCCCTGTGGGATCCCACGGAGGAGCTGCTCACCGGGGACAAGGAAGGAGGGGGTGAAGGGTGTTTCTTATGGAAGTTTGGGACTGAATAAGAGAACCTGGGGGTTGTCCAGGATCTGTGGTGTGTTTAGAGTAAGGGCCAAAGGAGATGAAAAGATCAAGGTGGATGAACATGGGAAAAGGAGGACAATGCCACCTGGTATTGAGGAAGATGATCTCAGCATCCTGTCCCGTGGAGTAGGAAAGAGGTCCAGCAGGAATACTGGGACATGGAGAGCAGATTTTAGCTGTAGATGTGTACCCTGTAGCCCATCCTGCCTGCTCCAGCCCCACTGCATCCTACGATCATGGACTCACCAAGGTGGGAAAAGCCCTCCAACATCATCAAGTCCAATCGTCAACCCAGCACCACCATGGTCACCACTAACGCATGTCCCCAAGTGCCACATCTACACACCTTCTAAACACCTCCAGGGATGGTGACTCCACCACTGGCCTGGGCAGCTGTTCCAATGCCCTTTCAGTGAAGAAATTTTCCCTGATTTCCAGTCTAATCCTCCCCTGGCACAGCTTGAGGCTGTTTCCTCTCATCCTGTCCCTGTTCCCTGGGAGCAGAGCCCAACCCCCCCGGCTGCTCCCTCCTGTCAGGAGTTGTGCAGAGCCAGAAGGTCCCCCTTGAGCCTCCTTTTCTCCAGGCTGAGCCCCTTTCCCAGCTCCCTCAGCTGCTCCTGGAGCTCCAGACCCTTCCCCAGCTCCGTTCCCATCTCTGGACATGCTCCAGCCCCCCAGTGTTTTCCTTGATACTGGACACGTGCCTGGACCCAGTCTCCCAGTGCTCAGTGACCTGAGCTGCCCTCCAGACCCTGGAACCAGCAGTTTGAGGTAGAGCTTTGTTACCTGGAGTTGATGGATGTTCAGAAATCCTCACTCGTGACACCCATTGTGTGAATGACCAGAAAAACCTGTTTTTAAAGTCACACATCTCGAGTTCTGAGTGCTGGGGTTTGCTTTCTGAGCACGCAGGGTTTCCATTTTCAGCCTTCTCTTTAAAACCAAAGGCTTATTTTTTGCCATCACGTACGTGAGTGGCCACTGGCCAGAGCAGGGACTTTGCAGCTGCACAGAAAAAGTGCAGGGCCCCATAAGGCAGGTCCAGGTCAGCCCTTTCCCCTTGCAGGGCTCAGCTCTGCAGCCTCTGGGAACCTTTTTCCCCCCAGGTGCTGAGTTTGGGGTGTCAGTTGCTCCCGGGGCTGCCACTGCCTTCCCCAGCTGTGACACGGTCCTGTCCCCTCACCAGGGAGGCTGCAGTGTGATGGGGGTGACAGGTGGACTTCCCTGACGTGATGCCAGAGTCTGGACATCCCTCCAGACCTGGGATGACTTTAGGACAGGAGATGCTTTGGTGCCAGAACGTTGCGGCCCCAAGCTGAGGTTAACTCTCTGGTGGTTGGGAGGGGGGAAAGGGTTAAGCTTTCAAAACCAGAACATTTTATTTTTGTAAGCAAAAATTCACACTCTCCACCCAAACCAGCCCTGAAGACCAGGGTACATTCGAGCCTGTCAGCTCTGCTTTGCTCTCTGTCGTTAAAAAACCTTGCCACTCCCCGCCTGAAAAATGTCAGAGGGAAATTGAAAAATAACATTTTCCCCTTTTCCCGCTGCCACACCTGCTTTCCTTCGACAGCAACTGGCGTTGCTCCAGCGTCTTGACAATCTCTGAGCCAGTGGGTGCTGCTGGAGCTGGGGACAAGCGGTTTGGGGGGGAACCTGGGGGATCCTGGGTGCTGCATCTCCCCAGGGACCCCACCTCTATGAGCTCCTCTGTAAGGGAGAGGGGAAGGAAAAGGAAGGGAAGAGTGTGCCACGGGCGTTATAAAGATTGAAAGGCTCAGATAAGAACCACAAGTGCCCCAAAAGGGCTGGAATCATCACTGCGGCACCGAGAGCAGCAGCACAGAGGGTGGCTCGGTGCAGCCGCAGTTGCAGTGGCTTCACCTACTCAGCAGCTTGAAAGCGTGGAAAGAAGTTAAAAGCCGAGTCCCCCGCACCTTTTATCACCTTGTTATCAGCTGTGCTCCAGGTGCTGCCACCTCCCCGCTGCCTGCAGGGACAGCAGCCCCACGTTCGCCTGGCTGTGTCACATGGCTGAAAAATCAGGGACACACAACAGCCCTGACAATGCCCGTGGACAGAGGTGGGGCGAGGCAGGTCCAGCCTGAGCATCCAAATCTTGTTGGGTTCAGCCCACCCACCCACTCTCTCCTATCGCATCACCTCCGGTGCTCGGTGCTGCTGGAGCTGGGATAGCTGGAATAACAGCACAGAGTCATGGAGTGAGTTGGGTTGGAAGGGACCTTAAAGCCCATTCAGTCCCACCTCCTGCCACGGGACACCTTCCACTAGCCCAGGCTGCTCCAAGTCCCATCCAACCCGGCCTTGGACACTCTCAGGGATGAGGCAGTCACAGCTTCTCTGGGCAAAGAGCGTCCAGGCTGGAAACCCTCTGAGCCGTTTTGCTGGTGCTTGCGGCCCACGTGTTCTCCAGCAGAGCTGCCTTTCCCGAGGGCGACCGTGCCTGGCCCAGCTCCTGGGGCTGAGCACACCCGAGCAGGACCAAGGAAGGGCTTTGCCAGCCCAGGGACACAGAAGCACCCTGACATCAGGGGAAGCGAAGGCGTCTTGGCAATTACCTCAGCTCCGAGCTCGCGAGCCGGCTGGTTTTGTTCGAGCTCATCTGAAAGCCTTTGACACATTCGAGCTGCGTGTTTCTTTTATGAATATGCAAATCAAAGCAGTGAAATTACAGATAATGATATGTAGTCAAAACTTTTCAGAAGTTAATGCATATTCCTTATTTTGCAGATTTCTATCACATTTGTATTTGCAAAATAGATGAGATAACGCCGCTCAAGAGAACAGCTTTCCTGTCACCGAGGCACAGATACACCTTTCACATCCCGCTCTGGATTGCTGCCAGCTCCCTTCCCGCTGCCAGGGTCCCTCAGCAGCATCCCGGGATGCTGAGGCGGGGCTGAGCTGCCCCGTGGTTTCGGGGGCTGTGTGTTGGCCCCAGGCACTGCAGCTGTCCCGTGGCTCTGGTGCCGTGATCCTGCTGTGGAACTGGGATAAAATCCCATGGGGAAAACCACATTGGGTCCAGGTTTCCCCTGCAGTAGAGCACAGGGGTTGCCTCCATGGAGTGCCTGGCACTCTGGAGCTCAGCCAGAGCGGCCTGTGCAGCCTAGAAAGGTTTTCCTTGGGAAAAAGTTACTCATTTGGTCATTTGTTGCTGTCTTGCTACAAACCCAACTTTAGACACGACAGTAACACGATGCCAATGCCATAAAATACTTTTAAAACGAGGGTATCACTCTGAAAAGCAATTCAGTACTTTTCCAAAGTGAAGTTTTCAAAATAACACTGGGCTGGTGTGGTTTCTTGTTGAGGGGAAATGTTATACACAAAATATACAGCCCCAAATATTTGGGTTTATTCTCGTTGTGGTTTAACCCTGGCTGGTAACTCAACACCACACAGCTGCTCGCTTACCCCCCCACGCCTGTGGGATGAGGAGGGGAACCAGAAAACTAAAACACCCATGGGTTGAGATGAGAAGAATTGAATAATTGAAGTAAAATAATAATATAAAACCACCAACAACAGCAATTAAAAGGGTAATAACAAAATCAGAGAGAGGAATAAACCCCAAGAGAGACAAGTGATGCCCAATACTGTCACTCACCACCCACTGCCTCATGCCCAGCCCATCCCTCAGCAGGGATTGCCCCTCCTGGCCAGTCCTTCCCCAGTTTCTGTACTGGGAATGATGGTCTGTGGTACGGAATATCCCCCTGGCTATTGGGATATTGGATCAACTGTCCCGGCCATTCTCCCTCCCAGTTTCTCCTGCTCGCTGGCAGAGCATGAGACAGTGCAAAGTCCTTGATTTAGGGTAAGCACTGCTTAGCAACAACTAAAACATCACTGTGTTATCGACATTGTTCTCATACTGAACCCAAAACAGCACTGACCAGCCACTGAGAAGAAAATTAACTCTATCCCAGCTGAAACAGGACAATTCTGCTTTGGGAGGAATGTCAGAAGTCCACCATGTAGGGGAAATACAGGGTTTGATCAGAGGGCTCCTGGTTCAGCCCCATTTGCTGCTGTTCCTGTGATGTTCCCAGGTACCAGGTGAGATGCAGTGCTCACCTCTGTCTGCTCCTCACTCTCTCACTCCTTCTGGAGTGCCCAGTTCCCTGAGGTCTGTCTGGGCTGCATGAGCCAGGTCCATCCCTTTGGCCATCCAACATTCCATGGCAAATCCATGGGGGATTCTCAGCACCTGGGCTCCTGTCAGCCTCTTGCCCAGGCTCTCTGCACACTGCTGGGCCTCCTACAGCCCGTGAGTGGTGGGCTGGGGGCTGCCTGCACCTCCTTCTGCTCCCAGCTATTTAATTGGAATCATAGAGCCATCCTAAATTCCACCCTGTCTGCCGCACTCCCAGTTCAGGAACCAGCCCGGGCTGCCATGGGGACACCCATCACCCGTGGCCGAGGGTACTCAACGAGCATCTTTGCCCCTCCCAGCTCAGCTCTGGTGGGAACCTGACCCCTTTCTGCCCTGTAGTGCCCCGAATTAATGTCACCACCTTTAATAGCGTGTGTGGGCGAGCGGCCCCGAGCACGCGACGCCGGCGGAGCAGCCCGGCCGTGGCTGGCGAGCCTCCCTCCCTCCTTCCCTTCCCCCTCCTCCTCCTCCTCCTCTTTCTTCTTGCAAACACCTACATCCTTCCTGTATTGCTGCAAACCGCAAGAGAATGAGCTGAGCAGCACAAGCCGCGAGTGGAAAGGTCTGCGGGGGGAGGTGGACCCCGCGCCTCGGGCACTCCACCCCGCAAATATCACCGGAAACCTCTGTCCTGCTGCTTGCATAACCGGGGCTGGGCTGCTCGCCCCGGACTGCTGAGCCCCTGACCTTGGCCAGCCTGTTTTGGTCGTGGTGGCCCTCGTTGTGGGACCTGTGGCGTGGGGCTGCCCCGCTGCTGGGAGCTCCTCGCGGGGCTCTCACCGGCACTTGTTTTAGCAAAGGGTTTTTTCAAGGTTCTGAAAGTCTTTTCTCTCCTCTGGCTGTTGTTGGGCCACCTCCAGCCCAGCTCTGGAATGGTTTGGGTTGGAAGGGAACATTAAAGACCATGTCATTCCTTTCCCTGCCATGGGCAGGGACACCTTCCGCTGTCCCAGGTTGCTCCAAGCCCCATCCAGCCTGGCCTTGGACACTTCCAGGGACAGGGCAGCTGCAGTTGTCACAAGCGTCCTCCTGCCCAAAGCGTTTTGTCTCTGTGTTCCTCTTGTCCCTCTTCACCCTGCATGGAAGGAAGAGCACCTACAGGTGCCTTGTAACCTCCTCAGGGTTTTCACAGAGACAAGGCCAAAAAAAAAAGGGCTGAATGCACCTCCCAGGCTTTGTCCTGGGACTGTTGCAGCCGTGTTTCGCACAGATGTGGTGCAGCAGAGCTGCTCGTGCTCTCCCAGCCCCAAAACACGAGTTACTGAGTCCTGGACAGCCACCAGGCGGGGATGGTCACTCTTGGGCTGGACAGGGCTTGGAGCAACCTGGTCTAGTGGAAGGTGTCCCTGCCCATGGAATGAGATGAGCTTTAAGATCCTTTCCAACCCAAAGCATTCTGTGATTCTGTGATATGATCCTGTAAATACAGACCAAGCCCTGCTTTGCTGGCACCAGGTGCTCTGAGGTCTTTCCACGTCCACCAGTGGGGCTGGGAAATGCTACCTCTGCCCAGCCATGAGCAAGGAAGAGATGTGGGGATAAAACGTCTGGTGACCACATGGGCTGTGTGCCCCAAAGCCTCTGGGAGCTGGGGTGACAGCCCTGCCCCGTGTGTCCCCCAGCCCTGCCCCACTGAGCCCGCTGGGCATTCAGAGTCGTGCTGGCAGCAGATGATGCTCACTGCTGCTTCAAACCCCAGAGCAGATTTCATGCCTAAAACATCCTAATTAGGAAGAATGGTGAAAAGCTGCAGGAACAGAAGGCTCCCGTGGCTCTCTAGGAACTGCCAGCTGAGCTCTGTACCACCCAGCTTCCAGGAAAACCTTCACTCACGTTGGTTTTGCACAGCGAAACTCTTCCCTTACACCTCCGAAATGGAGGCACCTGGGGAGGTCAAGCCAGTTCCCAGACAGGCGGCACTTAATGGGATTTTGTTCTTGGGGGTTATCCTAGGGCAGATACTCAGGTCCTGATAAGACAAGGCAGGGCTCCAAAGGAGCCTGGAGTGCCTCTGGAGCTCCCTGCAGCTGATACCCTGCGCTGTGCGGGGTCAGAGGGATGGGCTGTGTCTCCAGGAGCAGTGCTGGGCGAGGCTATTTTGGGAGAGCCTGCCTGTATCCTGCACACCCTTCCCCATGCACCCCATTCCCTGTCCACCCCACAACACGGATGTGGGAATGCCTCCATTCCTCTCAGCCTGGGTTATGGGGCTGCTGTCCATGAATGCCTTTAAGCCCTTTTGAACCCTCAAATGGCACCATCACCACCCCAGCCCCCTCCTGGCAATGCAGAACTGAGGGGAGCTGCCAGCCCAGCTGCCAGTTTGCAAAGACAGACTCTTCCTGTTCCCCAAGCAAACAGGTTTTCCTGAAATGTTGTGCAGAAATGCAAAAGGGGCTGCAGAACTCAGGGTGCTCCACCAGCATCGAGGCCAAGCAGCACCCATGCCCTTCCCTGAGTGCTGGGGTGAGCTGGTGCTGAGCAGTGCTCAGGTCCAGGACCCAGAACTGCCACGAAACCAAGCCCAGACACCGCTGGAAACACCAGAGCACTTTGGAGGGTTGACCTAACCCATGACCAGGTGAATGAACCTGCCTGGTGGTTAAAAACCAGACTGCTCACCTGTTCTCGTGCTACAACACAAACCTGCCTTGATCTAAGCTGTTCCTGGTGGTGCACTTGGAGCAAAAACCCTCACCTGCTTTCACCGATGGTCCTACAAGGACAGGCTGAGAGAGCTGGAGCTGCTCAGCACGGAGTAGGGAAGACTCTGGGGACACCTTCTTCCCTTAAAGAGGGTTTATGGAAAAGAGGGAGAGCAGCTTTGCACTGGCGGGTAGTGACAGCACAAGGGAGAGAGGTTTTAAACTAAAGCAGGGGAGATTTAGATGAGGTTTTAGGAGGAAATTCTTTACTCAGGGGGTGTTCACTGGCACAGGATGGATGCTCCATCCCTGGAAGTGTCCAAGGCTGGGTTGGACGGGGCTTGGAGCAACCTGGGCTAGTGGAAGGTGTCCCTGCCCATGGCAGGGGGTGGAATGAGATGAGTTTTAAGGTCCTTTCCAAACTAAACCATTCCACGATTCTGTGCTAGACCCTTCAGGAACACACATCTTTCTGCTCTGACACCCAGCAGAATCTGCCTATTTCCACCTCCAAAAGGAAATATTACGCAGCTCATAAGTGTCTCCAAGGACAATATCCAAGCAGGGAAGAAATGACCCATTTTGTGCTCACCCCACCCTCAAAGAGCTGGATCTCCAGGGTGTGGATGTCTCTGCAAATCCAGATCAAGAGACCCCCACAAAGGGTTTTGGACACTCCCCTGGGGGGCTCAGAATTCCCCTGCCTTCCTGGCAGGAGGAGCTGAAGAGAAGGATGCGGTGGAGGTGCATTATTATCTTTTCATGGGAAATTCTTGGATGAAAGAAAGAAAATTTAAAGTTTATGTCTCATCCTGTATTTTTTTCATTTTGGGTTTTGAGAAAGGAGAAATTATTCATGTCTCCCATTCCTCCCTTCGCTCGCTCTCGTTTCTCTCATTTCTCTTCCTCGGTGCCAAAAATGGGAATACAAAGGGATGGATGGCAAATGTTTATAGGGAAGAGGAGACGTACTCTCTCCAGGTTTGTGAGTCTTTTCAGCTCTATAGCTCTAAATAATGCCTGAAACTGTGTAAAAATGGCAACTTGAAAGGGGAGAAAGTGAAGTGTTGAGACATTTCAGTGCAGAGGAGAGAAAAAAAAATCAATTCTTGGGCATTTCTTGCTTTAATGCGTTCAGCGTTATGAAGGGGTCAAGGGAAAAAAAAACCAACATAAAACCACGAAACTTTTGATTGAGAGTTTGAAATGCTGGGGGGGGGGCAAGAAATAAAATTTTTCTAATCTGTAAAACAGGAACTGTGCATTTGTTTTGTGACACAACTTTAGATTGCCTTTCTATTATTCAAAATAAGATATTTAGCTATTTTTTTCCTCTTGGTATTTAGAGCCCAAACTTGGTGTAGACTTTGTGAACATTTCCAGCGGAATTATTGGTGACTGAGAAGGGCCCTGAGTGCCTGTGGTGTTTTGACAGAAAAAATCCTCAAAAATTTGGGGAGTTTTTGTGGCTCTTTTTTTTTTTTTTTTTTTAACCTGATTTAAGCCAGGGAATGGGACAGTCCCTGTGGGCACTGCTGAAGTGAGGAACTCCCAGGAAATGCGATTTGAGGGTGGAAAAAGCCTTCCAATCCATCCTGTCCCACCTTTTTCCTTGGGTAATTTTAGAAGCTGGAAGAGCCTCTCCATGTGCCATTTCCGGAGTGTTGATAGGAAAATCGGGAGAGTGCCTGGGGCCTTTTTTTCCTCCATATCCCACATTCATCGAGGTGAGTGGGAGACAGGATGAGCTTCCTAAAGGGTAGGACTGCTCAAAAGACCAGCCACAATTAAAGCACTCAAATAGAGCTCTAATTATAAAAACTCCCCTGCAGAACTACAGAAATATTTTGTGTAAATTGCTAGGGAAGAAATTCAGTGTAAACTGTGCTCCAAGCCAACAAATCTCCTTGCAGCACAGTGCTTCTGGAGACAGCATCTAACGTTCTGACAGTCTGTGAGCTCCAGAAAAAGCAAAAAAAACCCTGTTCAATATGTTCTGAAATGCCTTTATCCTGTTTCTCTGCTAACTTCCCCCAAGCCGTTCTGTCTGCTGGAGAAATCCCAAATCCCTGGGACTTCTTCCAGCCCTCCTTTTGATGGTGGGAGTTACAAGTTTCCTATTCAGGAAGCAGAAGTGATTACACGTTCCACGTGCCCGGTGGGATGGAGAGAGGCAGTGAGGCTGCTGACACCCGGCCACCAGATTCCCACTGCTTGGAGCCCCAAAAGGAGCCAGCCCTCCCTGCTCCCATCAGGTGTAGGATGCATCCAATGGTCCTACTGTTCCCTATGGGATTGAAGAGCGGGTTTGAAATCAGGAGTGAAGGGAGCCACATCCCCCAGACGTGCCTACAGTCCAGCCTGTGGGTGATCAGGAGGGAATCCAGAGGGGAATTGCTGGTTTTGCCTGGGAATTTCTCAGAGACCAACAGGATTTTCTGCTTATTTATTGCTAATAGGTGGCATTTTTAATTTCCCCCTTTGCCAGGAGCCACAGGAGGGGCTGAAGGGTGTCCCAGTGGCACAGGCACTGTGGGCAGGGATGCTCAGCCGTGGGCCAGGGGGGTGTAAGAGGAGGATGAGGACACATCAAACTCCAGAAGACCCTCTGGGAGAGATGGATCCACACTCCACGGGAGATGGATGGCCCAGGGCACACACGGCTCTCTCAGCTTTGCACGAGACACTGACCTTTGGTCTGTATCCCAACTAAAGGAAGTGTCATTTTACAGCCAGAACTCCCTCCCGTGACCAAAAATCCATCTGGAAAGCGATGAAATGTACATTAATTACACACTGAAGAGCAGTAAAAGCGTTACTCTCTCCCACAGACTCGCAGTGCAAGGGGCTTCATTCATCATAAAAGTTTAATGGGATCACAGGCTGAGGAACTGCATTTTGTGACTGATGCTGGCAGTGGCTTCAGGCAGCTGCAGGTGCCTCACCTGGCTGACCTTAAAAGCGAGGCCATGGGGAGGGACAGCCCTGCAGCATCTCCTGGTCCTTCAGCTGGGGCCTGGGGGAGGCTTCCTGTGTGTTCCCAGCCTTTTGCTGCCTTGGAGCCACGATGGGAGCAGGAACACAGGGAGGAAAGCAAAGCAGGGTGTCGGCAGGAGCCATGGGGGTGCTGAGGTGGAGAGGCTGAGCACAAAGACCTGAAACCAGCTCACCAGCATCATCTGCACAAACACCACCGACTAAGTCCTGCATTATTTGACCTCTGTGCCCACGACAATAATGGCAGAGCAACAGAAAGCTCTCTAATGTGCTTGCAGTGTAATAAGGTAACCCCACTAGGAATCAAATCTGCAGCAATTACCGTGCCAGGTATTATGCTGATTTATCAAAGTGCAGTTGAAAGTCAAGAAGAGTTGAGGATACAGTGATAAAACATCTGATCTCAGCTCTGACTCTAAATTACCCTTCTGGTCAGCACCGTATTTCATCCAGAGAGATTGTTATTCCTCTCATCTTCTTCAAAAATCACCGTTCCCACTGATAATTTTGCACTCCTTGTGTGCTGGAGGAAGCACTTTGCCTGCCCTGTGTGATGAGCTGCCAAGGGGGTGCCGAGTGTTTCGGGCTGGGACTCACAAACCACCCACTGCAGGGTGGAGCACACGGAATGGAAGCAAACTCACTGTGGGTCACCCCTGCCAGACACAGGCTCTCTTTTGGGCTCTTCAGTCTGCACAAAGATGGCAAAGGTGCCTCAGGTCCTGTTTGCTTGGTGGGCAGAGCCCTTCCACCCCCTGGGGACAGCGGTGGGCAGAGGGAAGAAGCACAGCTCATGCTGCTGAGGAGATTCACATCCCAATCCTGGAATACTGGGAACAGGTCTGGTGCCTGCAACATAAGGAGGACACGGAATTGTTGGAGCAAGTCCACAAGAGGCCACGGAGTTGCTGAGGGCACTGGAGAACCTCCCCTCTGGAGCCAGGCTGAGAGAGCTGGGGCTGCTCAGCCTGGAGAAGAGAAGGTTGTGTGGAGACCTCCCAGCACCTTCCCAGTGTGTGAAGGGGCTCAGGGAAGTGGGAGAGTGGCTCCTCAGGAACTGCAGTGACAGGACAAGGAGCTGTGTCCTAAACAAGGACACTCCCAAAAGAGTGGAAATTTAGATTATATTTTAGAAAGAAATCCTTCTGTGAGGGTGGTGGGTTCCTGGCACAGGCTGCCCAGAGAAGCGGTGGCTGCCCCATCCCTGGAAGTGTCCAAGGCCAGGTTGGACGGGGCTTGGAGCAACCTGGGCTAGTGGAAGGTGTCCCTGGCCACGGCAGGGGGTGGAACTGGATGAGCTTTCAGGTCCCTTCCAACCCAAACCATTCCATGATTCTGTGATCCTACACCTGCACCAAAGGGCTGGGCCATGCCACAGGTGGAAGTCTGTGTGTTATGGTGGCCACCACCTCGGTGAAGCACGGGGATGCCTGGGAAGAGGAGCTGGAGGTGCCGTGCAGACATTCCTGGCTCCGACATCCAACCTCTGCCCGGCTGCCCGGCACTGCCCGGCCTGAGAGTCCCGGTGCTGTGTGTCCAGAGCCAGGTCCCAGGGCTACAACTCCTTTCCTTCTCCATGGATTCCCTCTACATCTGACCACTCTGCTCCCAGCAGGAACACAGGGAGGACAACTGCTCTCGCTGCAGTGTCCCCAGTCCCCACGGGACCTTTGGGAACAGGGACATTTGCCAAGGTGGGGACTGGGACCTCACAAGGCTGGCACAGGGCTGCTGCTCCCAGCACGTGCCGCAGTTGTCAGGGACCAGGATTTGTCAGATGAAGTCCTTTCCTCTGATCCTTCTTGTGGAAAGCTCTCAATATTGCTTGTCAGGGCTGCTTTCCCTTCCGTTCCATCATCCTGATAACGATAACGCGGATGGAACGGAGACAAAGCGCCCTCCCCGCGCTGCTGGGCCACGGGCACAGCTCAGGGGGTGCCACGGGTGAAACCACAGCCCGGGAGCAGATCCTTCCCACAGCCCCCGGCCGTGTCCCTGTGGGGCAGCGGGATGCTGGTTGATATTCCCGCCGGGAGCCAGGCATGGCTGTCCACAGGGACCCATCCCACCCGCCTGGGGCTGTGCTCCGAGGGTTAAAAGCACCAAGATCCCGCTGATGAGGTTTGTTAAACTCCCCATTACATCCTGCAGCGCTGCTAATTATGTCTTCAGGAAGCCAAGTCAATTAGCCAGGGCTCTCCTTGCTCCTGCTTCCTAGCTTCCCTCTCCATCATTAACCTGATGTCTGGGAATGCCTGCCTTGGCCCTGCCCCCCTGCCCAGTGAGCCCTCGATCCCAAAGCTGTTCCAGAGCCCTTTGAGGATCTCACTGGTGCTCTCTGACTGAAGTTGGAAGCCCCACAGCTCATCCTGCTCCAGAACACCACCTCTGCCATTGCAGCTGCTGGGGCAGGTGGAGAGGAGGTGGAGGGGAGCCAAGATCCTTCTTCAAATATGGAAAAAAATTACCGCAATGAGGAAAGCAATAAATTTTTCCCCTTGTTCAAAAGCGAGGGATTTGCTTTGTAGGAAGACAGATTGTAGGTTATCTGCCTGGAATTTAAAGGTTTTTAAAGGGAGGTTAGGCACACAGGCAGGGTTTAGGAAGAGCTGACCTTGCCCTGAGGCTTCTTGAGACCCGGCTGCTGCATTTTCCACTCCTGTTAACAACAGACCAAGGGCTCAGAGCTGGGGGAGGCTCCCCTGGCCACACCACCCCTGCCTGGCCCAGGGCCCCATGTGCTGACCCTCAGGGCTGGGGCTGAACCCCTCTGTGGAGCCTGGATTCATCCTTTCAGCGCCTGAAGAGGCCGATCAAAAAGTTGGAGAACAACTAACTGCAAAGGCAGATAGTGACAGGACAAGGGGGAATGGATTGAAACTGAAAAAAGGGAAATTGAGATGATATGTGAGGAAGAAATTCTTCCCTGTGAGGGTGGGGAGGCCCTGGCACAGGTTTCCCAGAGAAGCTGTGGCTGCCCCATCCCTGGAAGTGTCCAAGGCCAGGTTGGATGGGGCTTGGAGCAACCTGGGTAGTGGGAGGTGTCCCTGCCCATGGCAGGGGATGGACTGGATGAGCTTTAAGGGCCCTCCAACCCAAGCCATTCTGGGATTCTGGGATTCTGTGAGCCAGCCGTGATGCTGGATGGGAGGCTCAGCTCCCAGTTGCTTCCCTGGAGCAATTCCAGCTCCATGACAATTAGCCAACAGCTGGAAGAGTATTTCAGCACAGTTGCCATCATGCAAATTTAGAGATTAGCAGGGATTACAGTGCTCTGGAAAGCCTCACAATTTCTCATTAATGCTCCAGGCTCTCTAATAGCCAACTGCCCTTCATTCCTGAGATGGCTCCACATGCCCAAGGCTGGGCATGGCTCACTGTGCCCTCCATGGTGCCCCTTGAGAGAAGCAGAGGCAGCAGGGCAGCGAGCAGAAATGTAGGGAGGTGGCCAGAAAGTTGTTAAAAATGTAGGTTTTGCTTTGCACAGTTTCTCCTAAACTGGTCAAGTCACCTTCCAGTGGCTCCAAATCCACTGTCACAGTGACCCCAAGGTGACACAGCCGGGGCTGCCCACTGGGGTGAAGGGGCATGGGCACCACGGATGGCACCTTCCTTCGGAGGGGAGCAACCACAGGGACCTGGTGCCATCAAAACTTCCAGTGGTGATCCCTTCCAGACCTTCTCCCAGGGCTGGAAACCTCCTCCCTATGATTTCAGAGTCTCGAGGCCACTTACCTGCCACACACACGAAGAATTAACATTTCAGAAGCTCTCCCTGGAGGAAATCCCATCTCCTGGCTGTGATAGCTCCAAGGAAGGTTTTCATAATGTTCCATTTTCTCCTCTTATTTTAATAATTGCATATTTAGAAGAAATCCCCTGGCTCTGATGCTGCAGAGCGGGAGGTGGGGCAGGTGAGAACGGGGTGGGAGAGGAGGGAGGGATGGGAAAGATGAGGAGGACAAGGCAGGGGACACTTCCAGAATAAGGAGAGACTGCTTCAGCTCTACTTTTCATATGTTTTATTATAAAGAAAGGTAAGATAAGCATTGTGAACCGAATGTGCCAGGTGCCGCCAAAGCAGCGCCCTCGAACAAAATAAAAAATAAAAAAAAAACCCAAAAATGCACCTTATGAGAAACTGTAATTATGCTCTCTAATTTTTCATAAATAGACAAAAATCATTGTCAGCAATTTTTTAAATAGATGGACATATGGCCGAAAAAAAATAATAATGCCATACAACATGGATATAAATTGTCCATTTCTTGCTGTACAAATAATAGAAACAAGTTTGGCAGGCTTTTTTTGTTGGTTTTTTATACACATCTCCCTTCTATGTATAACTAAAAAATGTGCTACAATTAATATAAAATGCTTTTACTATAAAGTAAACTACTAATTTCTTTCACAAAAAAATCTTAAAGATGTCTTTAGCACAGCTCTAAAACACTTAGTAAACTACTTACAACTATCCAACAAATTATATTTTCATGATCTTTTTCACATTTGTCCTCCCGTATTTCGCCTCCTGCTCTCTCCCCCCACCTACCTAGCAATAATTTTTATTTATTTTTTGTAAGGTTTTTTTTTTTTTTTCCGCCAGACCGTCCATGGCCTTTGCATGTACAATATTCACACAAACTTCACATTTTCTTGCACAAAGTTTAGTGCTGTTAGCGAGTCAAAAGAGTGCATCCTCCTACTGAGCTGGCCTAATGCTGCAGGACACCAGACCTGGGTTTATGCCTAAAAGCAGTTCACTAGGAAAAGAGTCTGGAGCTAAGCTGATGGCAAGCAGAAAAACGGTGTCCTTAGTTAAATTTCACCTTTTTTTTTNTCAAAAAGAAAGGAGAAGAAAACTGCTCTCAGAGCCTGGAAACGAAGCCAGCGACGAGGTGCTGGGGGGGGGCAGCCCTGGCGCCCGTGCGACCCTCCCGTGCCTCCCCGGGGGGGGCTGTA
>VZRJ01003711.1:643958-723771 GCA_013397565.1 Ptilonorhynchus violaceus
GCTGATCCTGTACCTGCGCGAGGGTGACTGTAGGATAGTCCCTCTCAAGTGTCCTTCGTCTGAGCCTCCTCCCAAAGGGGTGCCGAGCCTTAGGTGAGGTAGAGTGCCTTGTCCCTGGGCAGCATGCTGTAAGAGAAAGCACAGGCAGGCGTCAGATGGGGTGGGAAGGGGTTGGGAATGTGCCCGGAGGAGCTGGAGAGGTCACTCAGTTTTTTAGGGCGTAAAACGCAGAGTGGGAGCGGGCAGAGGCGCAGCAGGATTATTAAGGTTGGAAAAGCACTCTAAGATCCAGTCTAGTTGTTCCCCCAGCACTGCTAAGCCCGTCACTAACCCATGTCCCCAAGTGCCACATCCACATGGATGTTAAATCCCTTCGGGGGTGATGGCTCCACCCTTGCCCTGGGCAGCTGTTCCAATGCTCGGCCACTCTTTCCAAGAAATTTTTTCCAAATATCCGATCTAAACCTACCATGGTGCAAACTGGGGCTGTTTCCTCTTGTCCTGTCATTTGTTATGTGGGAGAAGAGCGTGACCCCCACCTGGCTCCACACTCTTTCAGGGGGTAGCCCTGACTGAACCCTAACCCTAGAGAGTAACCCTAACCCTAGGGGGTAACCCTAACACCAACCCTAATGCTAAGGGGTAACCCTAACCCTAACCCTACATTTCAGGCTGTAGTTGTAGAGAGTGAGAAGGCCCCTCTAAGAGTAAGAGCCAGGTGCAATTTTATTTCTTCCTGAATTTCAACAATAAGGGCTATGACATCAATTCCTTCCTGTGCCTTAGGGGCTGCTCTTGCTGGGGCTGCAGGGCAGGGCCAGCTCCGGGTGTCCCTGCAGGTCACACCTGCAGGATGCTGGAATGCCGTGCCTGGGATCAGCCCCTAGGCCACCATCCCCTGCTGTCCTGAGGCTGAGCCATGGAGGTTTGGAGAGCTGCTTTTGGACAAAATGTGGTATTTCTGACATAAGGAGAACCCTACGAGGGAGCCCAGACGCCCTTTTTTTTTGGGACATAGTAGGGAGAGGAGTGGCTGAAGTCCCTCTCCCCTGGCTGATGACCCATGGAGGTTTTGCTCCGAAATCCAGGACTTTTAATTGGGTTTATCACCTGCACGGCCATGATGGAAACATCACTGGCTCCATAAAGACAGCTTGGCCTTAAAAAGTGGTGAAGAACATCACAAAGGCTTGGGAGGTGCTGGTGTGGGCGTGTTTGTGGGTGGAACAATAGGGAAGGGGCAGAGAGCAAGGCAGTGCTGTTGTTGACAGAGCTGTCTCCTGATGGAGTGAAGAGCCCGCCCTTTGCTAATCTCCACATTTTATAATCTGCATTTCAAATGCACAGTCTTCCCTCCTGCACTCAGAAAAGATTTAATGGCACCGAGCAAGCAGCGAGGTTATTCCAGCCCTAAAACTTCATTAATTTTACACAACATGCTACAGAACATTTCCCAGTTCATTACAAAGTATTGCCATAAATAATTGAATCCAAACTAAGTGCAGCGGTGATGGGTTATTCTTGCCTTTTTATTGTGTTTGCTCATTTAGCTCCTGATTTGGAAAACCCTCCCCTTTGGAAAGGATCACTTCATTGTTGGAAGGAATTAGGGAGGTTATAAATGTCTGGATCAAGTGGCTGTACATGGCTTTTGGTGCCTGGACAAGGTGTAATGGGCAGTGTCCCATATTTTAGCCCAAAGGAGGGTGGGAAGAGGGGAGAAAAGTTGCTAAAGGATGACACCGAAAAAAAACCCTAATTCATGCCTTGCAAATGAGAGGAACAACATGGGAAGATGAATCCAGGTCAGAGTTATCCCAAAAATACCTAAATGTGTGGAGACAAAGGTAAATCAGAATGTCTTGGGACGGAAAGGACCGAACCCCTGAAGGTGTGGAAGGATTTGCAATCAGAAAACAAGGCAGAAAAAACAATTGAGGTGCTTCGAGGAGTTCAGATTTCATTAAGGAATCAAGAAAGATTTGTAAACCAAGCTGCACCTCTGACAGAGGTGAGGGAGAGCTCCCTTGGAGAAAGTCCCTGTGAAACAGAGGAATTCCGAGCCTGGGAAAGAGCAAGTGCCAGAATGAGGCTGTCAGGTGAGGGAGACAGGGGACCAGGAAAGGAGTTTGTGATGGCAAAACAGCAATGAAATTGTGTGCTGCAGTCGCCTGTGGGAGTGATAGCCAAACACCACGCAGGAGCTGAGAAAGGCTCCCCATGTCTCTGCTCACAATCTAGGACAGCTTGGGCTTCAGCCCAGGAAGAGCCAGGAAAATTGGATGGAAGTCAGTAAGCAGAAAATCATTAAGAATAGGGAGAGCAGGAGCTAAGAAACATTTAAAACTCTCTCTCTCTAGCATGGCTGAGTGAAGAGTTAAGGAGTGCCTGCTCACAGGATCCCAGAATTTGCAGGGCATGAGGGAAGAAGTGTCATTTAATGGCATTTTAACCAGCATGGATAGGCTGGGAAACAAAATTCCCTACAGCAGTTTCCTTATTAGATAGAGAAGGACAGGGAGAAAGACAACCTTGTCAGTTTTCCAGAAGTTATCTGGATGACAAACACAAAAGAAAATGAGGCTTGGGAGGGTTCACCCCAGCTAACCCAGTGCCAACACATGTTGGAAGCTAAAGAAATATCAAGGTTAGACATGAAATAAAGATCATAACCCAAGAGGGCTGTCTGTGTGCTGGGGAGGTAGGGACGATCCTCTCTTCCAGGAATCCAGGACTCTACAGCTGAGTCACATCCCATCAAGGAATAATCCCTTCTCTGTCCAGCCAGATTTTGCTCCTCAGAGTGCTGCTTTAATTGCAATTAAGCCAAATGCACTTTTGAGGCTGAAATGGGCAATTACACGATCCAGAGAGTTCCTGAATATACCTAGGACAGGACCAACGAATGAAACCCAAAAAGGCATCCCTTTATCACTGCTGTGCCCAACTCCTGCTGATGGCTGGATCCACCCAGCTCACGGCAAGGAGCTACCAAGGAGCCCAATGGCAACTTTGAATGGCACTTGCAAATTTGTACAAAGTACATCGGGGAAAGCAGCACAGTCAGGAAGATCATGGAATCATAGAGTGGATTGTTTGGAAGGGACTTTAAACCTCAACTCATTCCCATGGGCAGGGACCCCTTCCACTAGCCCAGGTTGCTCCAAGCCCCTTCCAACCTGGCCTTGGACACTTCCAGGGATGGGGCAGCCACAGCTTCTCTGGGCAACCTGTGCCAGGGCCTCACCACCCTCAGAGGGAAGAATTTATCCCCAATATCCCATCTAACCCTGCCCTCTGTCAGTTTGAAGCCATTCCCCCTTGTCCCACCATTCCCTGCCCTTGTGTGATGAGGAGATCCAGATCACCTCTGTTCTTGGCACGTGAGCAACCCTGAGGCGCACGGGGCCGCAGCCCTACAAAAGTGGGGATGCTCCAGGTGATGCAGAGGGGAAACTGAGGCTGCAAATCCCAGGGCAGCAGGAGCAGGAGGAGATAGCACCGCTGGCACACCAGGCTCTGTGGGAACAATCCAGCTTTGGGCTCTGGCTGCCAGCAGCTCCTCTGTCACAGGAGATAAGGAGATGGGCTCCTTCCTCAGCAGACACCGCGATATTTCTCAGTGCACTAAGCACTCTCTGCAGGACCGATCCCTATCCATCTGAGTTCCTTGCCATAATCTACTCTAATAATTATCTGGAAGTCTCTGCATAATCTGTCTGGTTTTAGAATGACTTTTTTTTTTTTTCCGGGAAGCTGCGATAAACCCATGAAATTTGATATTTCTGCTGTGACAAAGGCATGAAATGCATGAGCTTTGATCATGAATTGCATGGGCCCTCTGCCTACATTGTGGCACTCCAGCCAGATGTCACAGAGCTTGTTTTAGCAACACAGACCTCAGTGCTCACTGCTATGGGAACATCTCATCCGTTCCCAGAGCGCCCTGGGCTTTCTGCATGGGACCCACTCAGTGGGATCTGCAGACCAATCAAGTGTTTTCCCAGCTGATCTCCTAAGAAGTGATGCTTATTTTGAGGGAAGCTCATTTCTGTGGGACCTGCCCGGCACCTCTGGGAATTGGGATCCATGTGCCACAACCCTCCAAGCACCTTTGGCACTTTGCCCCCATCACGTGAAGTGACTTTTACAGCCAGGTCCTGACCACGTTCCTTCTTTCAGGTTGTCTGCAGAGACTCCAGGAATGACCACGCAAAGGTCACCAGCAAAGCCCAGACCTATCCATGTCCCCGAGCCCCCTGGGGCAGGCGGGCAGCAGGGATATTCCAATGGATCAGCCAGTTCTTTATTTCCCTGGAAGCAATGAATGTCTGTACAGCCTGTGCCCAGCCCAGCAGCTGTAAGTGCTCTGCTGGCACAGACAGGAGCCGTGCTCTGAACAGGCTGGGAGCTGGTTGTTATCCCTGCTCCAAGCACCGTGTTCCAGCACTTGAAGGGAATCGATACTCCGACAGCATCCAGCCTCCTTCCCAACCCGCTCCCACAGAGAGCCCTGGGACCACCCCACGGAACAAAACGGAGTCTCCCAACCATCAGAGCTGAGCCAAGAGCAGTGGGGTAGGCTCAGGTTGGGAATGGCTTCCACACCCTCCCTGTTCCCCAGCTTTAAGACTATCCTGATGTTTCTGTTTATTGGGGAATTCCAGCAGCACTGAAGGGACCTTCGTGCCGGCACATCCGTGCCAGAGCCTGTAGGGCACAAAGGGGCAGATCTGTGCAGGGGTCTGTGGGGTTTTCCTGCACGGTGCAGGAGGATGGAACATCGTGTGGCTCTGGGAAGGACTGAGGATGTGTTGCACTGGAGGGGTGAATTACCAGGAATGATAAGGGACCTGCTGGTGGAGACAATTACGGGAGGTTGTGGCCTCAGTGATAAGAGCAATTGCTTTAGGAACAGAAGGACATTGCTTATCACAGAATCCCAGAATGGTTTGGGTTGGAAGGGACCTTAAAGCTCATCCCATTCCACGCCTGCCATGGGCAGGGACACCTTCCACTATCCCAGGTTGCTCCAAGCCCCGTCCAGCCTGGCCTGGAACACTTCCAGGGATGGGGCAGCCACAGCTTCTCTGGGCACCCTGTGCCAGGGCCTCCCCACCCTCACAGGGAAGAATTTCTCCCTAACACCTAATCTAAATCTCTCCTCTTTTCGTTTAAAACTCTTCCCCCTCATGGAACTTACGGACATGGCCACCTTCAAATCTCCAGGGACTCTGCTGGGGGGGCTGCTCCAGAAGGAAACGTGTCCAACCCCTCCATGACTACTGGGATGGAAATTAAAAATAAAGAAATCTCTCCATGTCCAGTGGAGAATTTACCCATGATTTCTAAGCTGCTGCTTGCAGAGCATCACTTCAGTGAGCCTACGCAGACGAGGAAGCCTTGAGCTTCCCTGACCATAACTGGGGGTCCATTTTAGGGCAGGTATGTTGTTCCCTGTCACAGCTCAGATGTGCATTAGGAACGGGCTGTTTTGGCTACTGGCCTGCAGTGGTTGACCCCACACTCCCTGCTGGGGTAGTCGTTGTCCCACTCAGTGCTTCCTGGAGGGTTTGATGCACCAGGCGAGCGGGGTCCAACACTGTTCTGAAACTCAGACGAGATATGGGAGAAGTCCTGTGGGGTGGAGAGGAAAGGGAGGGTTACAGGAGCATAAAGAGCAGGAGAACAGCAGATTTAATAATAGTGCAGAATCACATGTATAGGCATTGTCCCCAAAATGTATCTGCTTTCCCCAGTTTTTGGGGTGGGTTTAATTAAATTTATATGCATTAGGCCATGTATATAAACCAGAGTCATGACAGTTAGTCATGATTTTTTCCAAAACAGCCAAATTAGGGCAATGTGGGGTATTCTATTTTATTTTTATACTTTATTCACAAATTTATGTGGAATGAAGTTTCACAAAACGCTGCCCTCAGCAGCAGCTCCTGCCCCAATGACAGTGATTGTGAGGATGCCCTTTAGTGCTCTTTTCTGGACATAAGATATCACCAAATTACAGAAGCCACTTTTCGTTGTGCAGAGCTTAAGCCCAATCCCTGTGCTGGAGAAAACATGGAATCATTTAGGTTGAAGAAGACCTCTAAGATCATCGAGTTCAACCATTTCCCCAGCACTGCAAGCCCACCACTAACCCATATCCCCAAGTGCCTCATGCACATGTTTTTTGAACACTTCCTGGGATGGTGACTCCACCACTTCTCTGGGCAGCTGTTCAGTGCCTGATCACCCTTTCAGCGAACAAATTTTCCATAATATCCAATCTAAACCTCCCCGGCACAACTTGAGGCCGTTTCCTCTCATCCTGTCCTTTCTTCCCTGGGAGCAGAGCCCGACCCCTCCCTCGCTGCCCCCTCCTGTCAGGAGCTGTGCAGAGCCAGAAGGTCCCCCCTGAGCCTCCTTTTCTCCAGGCTGAGCCCCCCCATCTCCCTCAGCCGCTCCTGGTGCTCCGTTCCCCTCCCTGGGAAGACTCCCTTGGGGACACCACGGACGCCCCGCCAAGCCCAACGCCCAGAGCACGCACCTGCTGGCCGGGCGGCGAGGCGCTCATGGGGGGCTGTACCTGTAGTGCCATGGGGGGGGACAGGAGGGGCTGCTGGGGGACCTGCTGCATGCTGAGGGGCTGGCCGAGGAGCGAGCTCTGCGGGTGGTGCAAGGACAGCTGCTGGTGGAGCGGGGGGCTGATCTGGAAGGAGGGCGGGGGGGAGGCACTGATGCTGGGCAGCAGGGGCTTGGCGGGCAGGGTCCGGGACAGGCCGGCGTGGGGGTGGCCGCGGTAGCTCTGCAGCTCCGACGGCGACAGGAAGGAGCCCAGGCCGGGGTAGGGCGAGGAAGCCTGCGGGGGGATGGGGTACATGGGCTGCTTGGGGGGGATCATCTTGGAGGGGGGGTTGCTCTGGGCGCTTTTCGTCTCCCCCTGGTCGGCGGAGCTCTGTGGGAAAACAGAACGGGAGGCGGTGAGGAAGGGAAAAGAGGAAACATCGATGTGTGTCCCGAGATCCCGAGCTCCCCAGATCCCATGGATCCCGCTCCCCTCCCACCTGCCAGCATGTGAACTCCCAGCCCTGTGGCAGCTGGGTGGCCACAGGCTGGGTGCAGCATCCACATCTGGAAAACTGAAGCCCAGTAACTGAACCGTGCCTTTGGCAGAGCTGGAGCACCAGAGGGAATCAACCAGTGCAGGGGCAGCCTGCCCAGCAGCAGCTCACTGCTCTGGGAGGGTGACAAACCCCTTCTGCTTCCAACAGAGAACAAATGGGTCTGTAAAACCTCTGCTTTCCCCATCCTGTGCATTCCTGCAGCCCTGTAATGCACGGGACAACGGTGGCCTCATTTTGCCAGGAAGAAGAGACGGACAAGGGGAAATTTTCTGTGTTGGACAATAGGGTTTTGTGCTGTGATGGACTTTGGATACTCCAGATCCTTTCTCACCCAGCAGCCAGGAGCACACGGTGCTGCTTTACTCAAAATGAAGTTGCAAAGAAGAGCAACTGGAGAAACTGGGAAAAAATGAAGCAACAGAGCATGTGCCTCCGTGTCTTCCATGTCTTCCATGCCGTCTGCCCCACACTGCTGTGAGGCACAGTCAAGGCAAGACCCTCAGAGGCTTCCAGAAGGACCAACAGGAGCTTTTAAATCCCCAACCAGTCCTTCTCATCCCCTTTTTCTATCCCTGCTGCTGTTGAGAAGCTGACAGCTACTGGTCTGCACAGGGGCTTTGAGCCTTTCCAGCTCACCACCACCACACGGATCCTGCAGATGATGGGTGATTGGAGATCACATTATTTCCCAAGGCAGCTGAATGTGATGATTAAATGCTGAGGAGGTGCTGTAGTACCGAGGAGAAGCTTTGAAGGGAGACCACTCACAGTAACAAGGGCAGCATCACCCCTGAGCCAGCCTTTGAGCTCCACAGGAGCCACCCCAAATCCACAAGCAGCAAATGCCGGTGTCCCCTCTCTGGAGGTGTGGAGGAGGGCAAGCTGTGAGGTCTCCTGGGATGAGTATCCATGTGGAGGACTGGGATGGGCAGGCACTTGGCCCATCATTGCTCCCCAGAGCGCTTTTGCAGCACTGGCAGTTCCTGAATGAGCCTGGAGTGCCCTGAAAGTTCACTCTTAGGCCCTGGAATGGGCTCTCTGGGTTTGGCCTGGCTGTGGTGTGTTAAGCACGTACCTGCTCACATCTCATCAACCCACACTTATGGGACTTATTCCATAAAACTCCCTAAAAACTCTGAAAAATTCCCTAAAAATCTGCTCTAGGCTGAGCATGCACAGGAGGAGCAACACCCGGGGTCCTGAGCAGCTGGGACAGCCCAAGTGCATGAGCAGGGTGCAGCAGGATGAGCCCAGTGTGTGTCACCTTCCCCTGGGCCGGTCCCCAGAGCCACCGTGTCCTCCTGCCCTTGTTTGGGGCACTCACACCCCAAGAGCAGGAGAGGAACAGCCACTGGCAGTGGGGACAGGCAGCAGGGACCCCTTCCCCCCACAAAGGGACACTGATGAGACCTCCATGCTGCTGAACCCATCCAAAGCAGGGTCCCACTGCAGGGCTCTAAAGGCAGATGACAGCCCAGTGCTCACCCTAACCCTGCTGCAGAGCCCCTCTTTCACCCCTTGGGAAGGTGCTAATGCTGACATCAGTTCTGATATCACAATTTCATGATATTTCTTATAAACTTGCTCCTGCCTGGAGGCTGCTGTGAGGTGTAACCCGTCCGTGAGTGCGGCCGTACCTTGGAGACGAGGCTGGCCCGGTAGGCGGCCAGGGCTTTCAGGTACTCCTTCTTGGCAGCTTCTGTTTTCCTCTTGTATGCCTGAAAGGGTCAAGGAATGGATAACCATTAATAAAGTGGAACAGGGGGCTGCTGGGCTTGGCTGCACCCCACCTGCTCAGTGGGACCCCCCTTCACCGAGGCCGTGTGCATGAAAAACTCAGTTCTGCTAGAGAGGAATTTACCCCAAACCAAGAAAATAAAGCCCCTGGATTGGACCACGCTGGGATTTTTGGAGGCATCTCTGGTCAGAGTGGTCTGTGTGTTTAGACAGGACACAGTCCGATTTTATAAGGTGAACTCAGTGAAATCCCTTCCCGACAGGAACCAGGGTAAAGAGTGATCCAGGCTCTTGGAAGAGCAAGACAAAAGCCCAGATCCCCAAATGACAGGACTATTTTTAAGGTCCCTTCCAACTCAATCCCTTCTATGATTCTGTGATGATGACCAGCTTAAAAATAGGTGAGACATTCAGAATTCCTAAACTACCCTTTTTTTGGGTAAAAAAAAGGCTTTCCCATTATTAAGTCTTTAGAGCTCAAAACTCCAGCTCTTCTCTGCAGTCTGGACAGCTGGGAACTGCTTTCTCATCATATAAAAGCTGAGATTTTTGCCTCATCTCATGACTTGGTGAGGTGGAGCTTGCAGGGAAACAGCAAAGTACCAGGAGAGTTTGCTTCCCTAAGGAAAAAAAAATAATAAAGCCTGGTAAGAGTGAATTATGGTTTATCCTTCCATCTTTCCCCATAAAGAGAGATGTCTCATGATCATGTCACAGTCTTCTTCCTGCCCAGAGCTTGGTCCTCCACATATGGAGGTGAAGATCTCCAATAAAATAATGGTGTGATCCATCCCGTCCCCAGCAGCGAGTCCCCGTGGGGTTACACAGATCACGCTGAGTAAGCGAGAAGAATATTTTAAAATGGAATAAAAATCTCAGGATAAAGGTGGAAAACTCCCAGGAAAAATACCCACCAGCCCTCTTCTCCACTGGAAACTCAAAGGCTTCCTCGAGCAATGCACTGAAAGTTGATTTCAATTAGAGCAGATTTGCATATATTTAATTCGGCTTTAAAACCAGCGACAGTTTCAGCGATCAGAATGCTGAAGCCTCGTGGGCTCATCCTCTGTGCAGGCTGATTTAGGTTGGATATCAGGAAAAATTTCTTCATGGAAAAGGCTGTCCAGCCCCGGAACAGGTTTCCCAGGGAAGTGGCGGAGTCACCATCCCTGGAGGTGTTTTAAAAGACGTGTGGATGTGGCACTTGGGGACACGGTGACCTTGGGTCAACCAGCCGGGTTAACAGCTGGACTCCATGATCCCAAAGCTCTTTTCCAACTCAAACAATTCCACAATACTGTGATTTAGCTCTTCAAACTTCCACGGCCATGGCAGCACCCAAGACTCCCTCCCCTGACCTCTGAAGGGAAAGTAACCTTCCAGCAGTTAAACCGAATGTGAGTTTAAAATCAGTACAGCTAAATTCTATTAAAAACGGATTGAAAACCTTATTTTCATTGCCAAATTACAGCGAGCCCTGTAATGAAACGTTTTGACTCGACACACTGGAGGTCTCAGATGGCAATTTTCTGAAATGGAGCATTTCCCTAAGTTTGTCTTTGGCTTTATGGTATTCAGGAAATATTATATTTGCTCCATTCAGAACGAAATTACTTTTCAAAATGTCAGCCTGAAGAAGAGTTTGCCTGTGAAAAGCAACTATTTCTTCAAACTGTATCAGTTCCCTTAATAAAAGCTACTACCTTTCTCTACAATCTTCACATCTTTTATTATAGAATCAAAGAACGGTTTGGGTTGGAAGGGACCTTAAGGGGACCTTAAAGGGACCTCATCCAGTTCCGTCTCCCTTCCATGGGCAGGGACACCTTCTGCTGGGGCAGGTTTGTGCCCATCACAGCACCACAGAATTTCCTGTACCCACCAGCCCTGCTGCTGGATGCTCTTAAATGGGGTGCCTGATGCTCTCACAGCAATGAAATTAAAATTCCCGTCTATCAGGCCAGTGTAACAGTGGCCACAGATGGATGCTGATCTATGGAAAACATATTTAATTATTTTTCTCTTGTAACAGCAAAATAGAAGAGGGGTTTTGCTTCCTTTTTTTTTTTTTTTCTGGGATGGTGGGAAAACAAAGTATTCTGAGCTATGCAGAGACAAATTCAATTATTAGGCAGACTTGCCTGGAGAAAAAACTGCAATTTCTGGACAGTGAGAGGGCAGGTAAATGAGACTTCCTAAACCTAAATGCAAATAAATGAACAACCAATAAAGGCTGTGCCTATCCTCATCCCCATCACTTGCTTTTCCTGCTAAACCCTTTTTTTATGCCACTCTTCATCTGTCGTTGTCTTTTTTAGAGCACGTGGATCTCTCTGGAATCGGGATGTGCTGCCGGGTGGGGTCTGGTGCAGCAGGATTGGGAAGGGGCAGCCAAGAGGCACCTTCTCTTGAAGGGAGAGGGGGATTGCTCCAAGCAGGATCCTCCGTGCTCCTTGGGCTAGCCCTGGCTCAAGCCTGGCCACGAGCAGGGCTACCAAGAAGGGTGACAGGGTGAGCCCAGGCATCGCACTCCTCAGTGCTCCTCTGGAGAGCTGGAAGCTCTGGAAGATTCCTGGTGGATTATCTCGTTTTCAATCACAGAATCCCAGAATGGTTTGGGTTGGAAGAGACCTTAAAGATCATTTCCATCCACCCCCTGCCATGGGCAGGGACACCTTCCACTAGCCCAAGTTGTTCCAAGCCCTGTCCAACCTGGCCTTGGACACTCCCAGGGATGGGGCAGCCACAGCTTCTCTGGGCAGCCTGTGCCAGCACCCTCATTGTAAAGAACCATCCCAAGGGTCTCCTGTTGGGAATTTTGCACTCCTATCCTGCACAAGGGGGCTTTCTGCACCCCCACAGTGCTCCTTCAAGGACACCGGTCTGCCTGTCCCTGGGGAATCACCACGCTGACGTGGGAAGAGCGGATTCCGAACAAAACTTCTCACAAGTCCTCTGTGTAAAGGCAGCTCTAGTGCAGCATTTATAACCTTTAAAATTTTAATTTAAACATTGACAAAACCATGTTACTTTCTAATTAAATCCCGTTTTCTCCCGGGGCTTTTAATTTTGAAGCAATTTATCAGATTTAAGGATCCTCAAAACATTTCGCATGTTTTTCTTCCTAACCTGCCGTGCCCACTGATTTATTTTCCTTATTCATTAGCGGGAGGATTCATTAGTCATTAAGCGAGTGGGTGGGTTGGGGAAGGGGGGGGGGAGGAAGCAGAAATGGTTGGTGATTATGAAAACAAAAACTCCGAGCCGTAAGAAGCATATGTTGGGATCGTAATCCTGACACCTCTGTGTCTCAGCAAAGCAGCCAGTAATTGTGCCGTAATGAAATGTTCTTGTTTGATAACCAGTTAATTAGAGGAGACAATTATTGCCAACCCCGCTGCCGCCCACGAGCGGCTCCGTGTCGCGCCGGCACCGAGCGGCAGCCGGAGCTGGAATCCGTCACCCCTGCGTCCCAGCCCTCCTGCTCCGGCAGCAACGCTGCCTCCCCAGCCTGGGCAACGATGGGGAGAACTCAAACTCTCCCCCCAGAAATCAGGGGGAGCACCGATCCCGAGGGGAAAGGTGTCTGCTGCAATCTCGGGTGGAATTTGGGGCGTTTTGCTGCGAAAAAGAGGTAGAGCGTGAGGAGAGAAGAGATGGAGAACGCAGGGAAGGTCTGCAGGAGGGAAGACCAAGAGGAGCCACCATGATGCAGCAAAGGAGGCACCGAGGGATGCTCTGCATGTAGGAAAAGAGGCAACAGGCTTAACTCGTACCAAGGGAAACGCTGGGTAAGCACTGGCAAGCCTTGGGAGCAGTAAGGATAATTAAGCACAGGAAGACATTGCCTGGAGAGATGTGTAATCTCCACCACCGAGGGCTTAGGAATAGATTAGGAACACATCCATCAGGAATGGCTTAAGTAGAGATGATCCTGACTTCAGGCAGCAGTATGGTCTGATTGACCTCTTAAGTCCCTCCTTGCCTTCCTTTCTATGATTCCATGACTGGGGTTTTTTTTTTTCTCCCAAATGTATAAATTTGAGTTTTATTCGGCTTGTAAATCTGCAGGATTTTTCTTGTAACTATTATGCACTTTCCTGCAAGATATGTCTTGAGATCACCATAACTTATGGCTTATTCACAAGATGACTCAAAGCACATCCTCCCATCCACCCTTCTCTCCATATATCCTGCACACAGCCATTGGAAAGGCAAATAGGAAACATGGAGACACTATCCTTATTCCTTCCCAGCTCCTTCTCACCTCCTTGCACCCCACTCTGCATCCCTTCCTTGGGGAAGACTTTTTCTGCCCTTCCCACCATTAAAACCAACTAACCCAAGCTACACCTTCAGAATGATGCCTGTGGTCTGGATTGCTAAATTTTGGGTCAACATCCCTGAGGATACCTACAGGAAAACCCCCAGCTATGGGAATGTTTGCACGGTTTCAGGAGAGTTCCTGCTTTATCCTGGTGGAGGCACAGTGCTGTGAGGCAATCCTTTGGAGAATTAATGGAAAAACCCCTAATGAAGTAGGAATTACCACTGGTTAAAGCATCCTGAAAGATTCCTGCTTTCCACTGCCTTGACTTCACGGTGCCAGCAGGATATAAGTCATCCATCACTCCATGTGAGGGCACAGGCGTGTTCCCAGGACAATCCACTGAAGATTCCAACGGGAACAGGAGGGTGACAACTCCAAACCCTAATCTCCAATGACAACCACACAACAATCACCTTCCAAACTTCTGATCTTGCTCTCCAAGAAGAAAAGTAACACTCTTGGGAGCTGTTAAGAGCAGATCTGACTTTTCACATCCTCCCCATCATTATCCCTCTCTTCACCAGACCTCTCCTGAAGCATTGTTTGGGATCGATGCTTGGATCCTTCTCCAGTACAAAGCTTTCCTCGATGCTTAGAAGATGCTGAAACTCCTTCTGGGACAGAGTGACTGCTTGGACCCTTCCAGCCCCTCATGCCAGGGCGCTGGGGCTGCAGGAGGGAACTACATCCCGTGGTGCCTCCAGCGCTGACAGCTTGGTACAAAGCTGGAATTGGGCAGCTTGCAGCATGGCTGTTCCCATAGGATGTCTCCCCTGTGATGGCTCTTCCATAAAATAACCTTACAGCTGGCCTGAGATGCCTCTGTCCCAGCGCAGGTACCTGCAGTGTCCTGTCACCAGGTGAATGAGCAGATGGATCTGATCAAAGGGATGATCTATTGCTTTCTGCTGAGCAGGCAATTTTTCTTCTGAGTAATTTATCCCTGGAACTGTGTTCTTCCCCAGGCTGTGCATTTGTAAGGGAAAATCCCATAAGTATTTGGCCACGGAGTCACTCAGCACTACTGAGCTGGTCCTGGGGAAGCACGAGCGAGAACTTGTCTCTGGTACCTTTGTGGCCCCAGTGAGCCCCAGACTCAAACACTCAACTGAAAATGCTGGTTTTGCCCAATTTCTCCTCATTTCAGATGGGAAGCCTTGAGTTAGTCTGGGGTTCACTCAGCAGACTGCTCAGGAGCTCCTTATTCCTCTGCTCTCAGCTCCCAAGGTCTGTGGAAACACCGGCCCAGTGCTCTGGCTCTGTGGCCGGATTTGCTGATGAAAAGAAGCTGCTTCCAGACACTTCTGCAACCGCCACCTTGGCATTGATGCCCGTGCTCTCCATCACTGCCTGGCTCCAATCCAGCCTCCTCTTCACCCAGATACAGCAGGCAACGGGAAGGTGCTCAGAGAGGGAATAACAGAAAGTGGCAGGGAAAAGCAAATCCCACGAGTGACTTCTCTGGAGAGTGTCCAGGCTTATCACTCCCAGGAAATCCCCCTGAGAGAGGAGAGCCCCCAGGGCTGCTGCCACCTGCTCCTGAGCACATCTGGCCCACGGTGGTCCCGTGGAAGGAGGAAAGGAGCTGTGGGTGGCACAGACCGGAACCGGGCTGCCAGCACTCCGTCCGTGCCGGGGGAAAATCCTCCTAGGAAATTAGCAGAGCTTGCTCCAATCTAGTGCTCAAATTCTTCTAATTTCTGTCAAATCAGGCAGCCCTTTTAAACCTTGCTGGGTAACGCTGCTTGAGATCTGCTAATGGAAAAAACCTCCCGCCGAGGCACGGGATTCTGGAGCTGGGACCTGGAGCTGCAGGCAGATTCCTACGACAGGTACCCCATTGGATGCTAATGGCTGAATTAGCATTTCACTCTGCAGCAAAGTCTAAGCTATCTCTACAGGAACAGCTGCTAAACTATTTGCAAAGTTCAAAGAGGACGTATTAATATTTTTTTTTTTTTCCCCCAAGTCACATTCTTCAGATTCCCGTGTAAGCTCCTTAGAAAGGGCCACGCCAGCTGTTGGAGAATGGAGATTACAACGTCCTGCTAAAGCAGCGCTGGGGATATTCAAGGTATTGTTATTTATCTACAGCCACGCTGGAAGGGGTTAAAATGGGGAAGAAAACGGTGCTTTGCCGAACAGGTGTCCTTGAGCGGTACCCAAGGACACGGAGATTGCTAATCCTGTATTCCACAGCATGATCAAATCACCAGGCAACAGATATAAATAAAAAAAGGCAGGAAATAAGGAAATTTAGATACAAGTGTGTCAGAGGGAAAATGAAGATTCATTGTGAAGAGGCTGAGAAGAGAAGAAGAAGAAGGAACAAAATGACAAAGCCACAAATGATAAACCAGTAAGAACAAAAGAAAGGGGGGAGAAAAAAGCCTCTCTGTGAAATGCATGTCTGTGACAGCAGCAGCCAAATCAAAGATGCTCCTAGATTATATGGTTTCTTGCATAATATGCATTCTGGTTCCCGCTCTGTGTTTGTCTTTCAGCTGCTGAACAGGGAAAAAAAAAACCATATCTGAAATGGGACGTGAGCAACCTTTATTTTCCTTGTTTCATCAGGAGGAGAAAGCAAATTTGCTTTGTGGGAGCAGCAGCACCTGCTCAATGGCAAATAAATAGCTACAGCTTTGATATTACAGTGCATATAATCATTAGCAGCACAAATGGCAGAGGATTAACCCTCTGTGTGCTGGCCAGGGCTACCTGGCAAAGGGGGTGGCATCTCACTGCTGCCAGAAGAAATGCTCCATGGAGAGGGGCTGGGGCTCTGGAGGGGGCACAGGATCACCCTTCCCAGCCCGAGGCACTGCCTGGCATGGCTACAAGCCACCAGCACTGGGCTTCCCTCATCCCTTTGGCACTGGCACAGTGCCCACCCCACCTCTGTGCACCCCCCTGTGTGCAGGATGGAGCTGGGAGGGATGGATGGAGGGATGGATGGAAGGACGGACACAGGGCAGGCACAGCAGGATATGTCAGGGGCTGCTGACACGTGGGTGAATCACAAGTCCAAAATGCCCTGGGTTTATGGACCAGCTTCCCTTGAACCCCCTCCTTGGTTGCTCCCTGCCTGTTCTTCTCCCACAAGGCAGGAACACACTGGGGCAAACCTGGAGCCATTGGAAGGCACAGAATGAGGTTTGCAAACCTCATCTGGAGCAGAAATTACAGCGATGTCATCAGCTGCTTAATAACTGCATGATGGGGCTGGGGCCTGCACCTCTGGAGATCCAAGTGTGGGACCAGATCCTATAGCCTCAAATCCACCCTTTCTTAAGCCAGGAAGAAGGGAAGCGTTCTTTAACTAAAACTTTGGTCATAACTGAGCCAAAACATCCAGATTTGGCTCTTGCTTGCCTGCTGTGCCATGGCTGTGCTGGCTTTTCCCCAGGTTGTCTCCTTGCACTGCTTCCTGCAGCGAGGACACGAAGCCACTGCTGTCAGCAGAGCTACGAGCAGTGTCCCGAATGGAACACTTCCCTTTTCCAGCTTTCCAGTCCTTCCCGGAGCACGATGCCCCTGCCTGCTGATAGGCTGACCCACAGTCTGGTGCAGCCACGTGGCAGGCTGGACTCCCAGGTGGCAGCAGGATTTTGGCCAGAGATGCCTGGCTGTGCTGCTCAGTCATCATCCCCTCTCCAGATGTGCCAGGAGAGCACTGGGAATGTCTGCGTGTGTTCATTGGGAATGTGCGCACCATATCCTGCAGCCCCGGGCAGGAAACACCTACAGGACAGCCCAGGCACTTGTTTTCACATATTAAAGGCATTTTAAAATTTTCTTTTCCTTTTTCCCTTTCCATTGCCTCACGAACCTAAAAAAAACTTCACCAGAGATGCTGGTGGAGGAGAGCAAACAGGGACTAAACAAACTCTCCTCCAGCCAGACACTCCAGGAGCGAACGTGCCACATCACACAAACCAGCCACAGGGTCCCAGAGCCAAGGATAAATCGTGTCCCTCCAGCCGGGAGTCCCGGGCAGGGACAGTTGTGGCAGAGAAGTATCCAGCCGGAGACAAAGCCAGGAAGTTAATATTTAAGCATTCAGACAAGGAACAAATGACTTAATTAAATCAATTACAGAGGGAGAAATGGAGCCACTTAGAAAGCGTGTGTAAAGAGACGGCGAGGCTGCTGCTCGCTCATAAAAGAGCAGGAGGAGGGAGAGGCGGGGGGGAAGGCGAACGGGCTGCTTTAATCCCCGCTGCTCAGCAAGCACCGCGCTGAGTCAGGGGCGGCAGCGCTGCCGCTCTCAGAGCCCGACCCACGGCGCTGTTTGGGACCAGGAGTCAGGGAGCGGCTGACGGGGATGCTGGGAGGGATGAAAGCAGGAGGAAGAGGGGACACGAAGCTTTGCCACACTCCCGAACCTCCCCCGCCCCGCGCCAGCAGCACAGAGCCAGCCCCTGGCCGGCACATCCCAGGGCTGGGGTCCTGAACGAGGAGGGGACTTTCCTCTCCCCTTCAACGTGAGGAATTCCTGCCTGCACGATCCTCCAGTGATTCACCCAAAGAGGAGGAAAGGGAGCAGCGAAAGGGCTTGCATCCCTGAGGCTGTCTTTCCCTTATTCCTGCCTCGGTGTGGGGTGGAAATCAAGGCTGTTTCCTAGCACGACTTCCAGTTAAATGACTTTTCCCCCCTCCCTGCTGCTCCCTCCCCAGATGAAGCTGCTTCCAGTGCTGGCCATGGACACCCAAACTGGAGCTGGGGAGAGGCTTTAGGAGAAGAGCTCCCAGCTACAGCCCGTTTGGGTCCAGGACACATCACACGCAGTGTCAGATCTCACTCTGCCTGATAAAAAGCCATCCCTGCTCCAGAAAGAGTTCCCTGGGGTTCTTTCAACAAGCAATTACAGGCTTTTGTAACTGACTCAGCAGCAACCAAACGGGGAAAGCAGGACCCAGAATTCTCCGTGTGAAGCAGACGGAAAGTGGCTGACAGCTTTGGGGCAGGAAGGTTTCCTCTGTGAGGCCACTTCAGACATCTCCTCCTGAAGCTTTTAAAGCCTGAGTGTTGGATTTGAAGCCAGCAAGGCAGGGAGTTAATAGTGTTGAGCCGGTTTGCTGTCACTCCTTGTAAGTAAATAAGCAAATACAAACCCATCTCCCATCTCAGGCTGTAAAACCCCATGTCAGGGAGAGGCCACTGAGGGCTTGGCAGAGTACGAGCTTATCAAGAATAATTAGTTGTCATAAAAATCTGCTCTTCCCCATGCAACAGCAGCATTTTTGCACAGTGGACACTTCAGCACTGCTCCTGAAAACAGCCTCTGTTCCTGCTCTTCAGCCTCTGGAAGCCCCTGGCCACGCTCTGCACCACGGGAAAACACATTTAGAAAGCTGAAAGCAAAAAAAAAATAAATCAGCAACTCACTTGCTTTTGCTCTTCTCCCAAACTGTCCCACATGGATGCCACAATTTTGGACACGTCCCCGAAGGTGGCGTTGGGGTTTTGCCCTTTGATGGCCGCTTGTGTGTCCCTGAAAAACAGGGCGTAGGCTGACACCGGCTTCTGGGGCTCGTTGGGGTCCTTCTTCTTCTTCTTCTTTTGGCTTTTGGGCTTTTTGCCCAGGTCTGTTGAGGGTCTTTTCTCTCCAGTAGCCTGCAAAACCAAGAGATGAAGCTTAGGAGTGGGAGCGGTCTGATACAAGGGCCCGCTACAGCTGCTGAGCCAAGGGGATGAGATAGGGAATGGGAAGGAGAGGGTTCCCAGCATGGGGAGGGGGCAGCAGCCCTGGGGGTCTCTTTGGCCCCCAGGAGCCTCTTCATCCCTTACACAAATGGCTGGTGGGTCCCTGAGCCTGCCTTGGTGCCTCCTCGCAGAGCAGCTTGGGTTCTTCCCTTCATCCCTGCTCCAAATCTGGGGCTTTCCACACACTCATCCTTGGTCATCCTCCTTCCCCATCCTCCTCCCCGGCTCACTCACTCCTTCACCCTCATCTGGGACCTCTCCAAAGGCCTTTCTTCCCAGCTAGATCCCTCTAGCAGTCCATGAATTTTCCAAGCTTGGCTTCCACATGGTTTCTGATTTCCATCCCAGCAAGCTCCCTTTGCAAGCTGCTCCTGACTTCCCTCACCTCCCCATTCCCAGGAGGGTTGTGAGCCCTGACCAAGCAACAGCAGCCCCACATGAACCACCACACCAGGGCCATCCACAATTTGTTCCACCCTGCTAACACCTACGTATCCCTATCCAGGAAAAATATCCAGGAATCGAATGATTTGAACTGTATGAATTAAATGCTTTGCACATGCTGTTCACTCTTTACAACTGGTCTGGGAGCAGCTGGATGACCAGGAATGGCTGTATCCACACTCAGTGCCCCTGTGGGTGTTGGAACTGACAGGAGCAGGACACAGGGAACAGGAGCTGGACTTCATGGCTGCTCACACATGACACTGCCACCGGTCTGGGAAGTAAAACAGGCAAGGCTGGAAACAGGGATGCTTCCAGTGAAGGTAGCATGGAAAGAAGATCCTGTCTCAGTTTCCCTTGGGATGCCCTGAGCAGTGTGCTAGGAAAAGGCTCTTCTCCCAGAGGGTGGTGGGCACTGAACAGGCTCCCCAGGGAATGGTCCCAAGGCTGCCAGAGCTCCAGGAGCATTTGGACAACGCTCCCAGGGATGCACAGGGTGGGATTGTTGGGGTGTCTGTGCAGGGCCAGGAGCTGGACTGGGTGATCCTGTGGGTCCAACTCATGATATTCTATGTTTCTATGAATATAGGGGACTGCAGAAGCCTCCATGTGAGGATGTGCAAAGGAAAAAACCCCTGGAAAACACTTGGATACCCATCAAACCTCTCAACACGTCAACTGTGGTCAGTGAAAATACACACCACAGGGAAGCACCATCATCCTTATTCTATAGGAAGGAAAAACGAAATACTCCAGATGGCAGAGCATAAAAGCACTGGCTGGATCTCTGCATCCCTGAGGGCAAATGGGGCACCAGCCCCTCCACCTGCAGGCCCTGAGCTCAAGCACTGGGTGCTCAGGCACCGCCTGTGCCTGTCCCTGCACCACCACCCGCACAGGCTGTCGTACAGCTCAGAAAGACACCGGTCTGAACACCAAGATCTTGTGAAAACTGTGCCTCCAGCTGAGCTGGGGACAAACAGCCTCTTCTCCTGATGGATTTGTCCATTTGAGCCCGTGCTTGGCAGTGCCAGGATTTAAGAGGCCTCCCTTCAGCTGGCACAGGCTGGGCACGGGGAGGAAAGGGCAGCAGCATTGCTGTTCCCCGCTCAGCAGCTCTTGACTGGGCATTAATTTCAGTATCAGCGCAGTGACATTTGTCAAACAGACAGTGACCATTAGTGAACGAGCAGAGAGACCAAAAAAAATTGCATTTAATTTAAAATTGCCCAATTGGGCTTGAACGGGAGGCCTGGAGGTGAAAGGCCAGCTTATTAGGAGGGAAAAAAAATGCATGACAGGGCTTCAGCCCATTAGGAAGTGAGATGGTATTTTAACTAACTGTGATCCCGTTTGACTCACTGGAGTGCCGTGGGGGACCTGCTCCCACACAGCCACGGACTAAGCCAAGGAGCTGGAACAGCAGCAGCACAACCCCAGGGGGGGTTTCAGCCAGCCCTGCTCAGGCAGCACCACAGAGCACATGGGATTTATGGAAAACAGATGCTGCAAGGCTGCTCAGAGCTGCCAGTTCCCAGGAGGGAGCGGAGCAGATCAGGATTTGGCACTCATGGGGTTTTCCAGGTGTGATGCAGGTGGGATGAGACAACAGCCTGGGCCTGGATCTCAGAAGATGCTTGAACAACCTGAGCCACGTTCATGGCTAAAGCCAAGCCCCAGAGAGCCAGTGCCTCACTGCCCCAGAGCACCTGCACCCCAAGGGTCATCCCCCATGGCCAAAGGGACCAGGAAGGCTCCGGCAGTGGGATGAAGAGCCTGGCCACCTGCTCGTGGTGGCCACTGGCACGGACCTGCCCTGGAGAGGCAGCAGAAGGTCTGTTTGCCACCAGATGGGGACTGGAGCAACGATGTGATCCCTTGGTGCCTTCTCAGATGTTGAACTCATGGAAAGCTGAAACCTCATGGACACTGTGATTTTAACAACTATGGAGGGTGACCACTAATCTAGCTGGAATTCGGGCTGTGCCTACCTCTGCCTCCCATGCACGTGTACCCACCCCCCACGCTAGGAAGCAGCCAAAGGCACCAGTGAGGCTCAGAGAGCTCTGAAATTCATAAGCTCCCTGGCCCGGGAGACCTGAAGGACCTGTTGGCATCAGACCCATTTCTCTAACGTGTGACCTTTTTGCTCACAAGATTAATTTCTGCTTGTTAGACGTTGCTCTGAGGCCTTGTTGCAGAAAAGCCCTTAATGACCACGTGAAAAACGACTGAGGGGTGAAGGCAGCAGCTGTGCAGACAAGGAAAGCAAACAGAAACCTGCAGGCCACAAAGTGGTTCTGCTGCTTTCCTTACATTCAGTGTCTCCTCCTCCATCCAACACACCCCTCCCACCTGTCTGGGGAGTTTACAGAGCAGAAAAACGAGGGAGATTTCCATAAGGATGAGGGAAAATTCTAATCTCTGCATGTTGTCATGATCTGGACATCTCCAAACTCTTCCTACCCCCATGGGAATCTC
Organism: Ptilonorhynchus violaceus; assembly: GCA_013397565.1. Taxonomy (NCBI): domain Eukaryota; kingdom Metazoa; phylum Chordata; class Aves; order Passeriformes; family Ptilonorhynchidae; genus Ptilonorhynchus; species Ptilonorhynchus violaceus. The sequence continues at coordinate 665,785 of VZRJ01003711.1, forward strand.
TGGTTCACGAGAACAGGAGATCCAGCCTCAAAGCTGTGTCCTCCTCAGGGACTCCTGGCTGGCTGAGAGGGAAGCTGGGTGGTGCTGGTGGAGGCAGAGAGAGGGAACCAGGTGTGACACTGAGCTGAAACTCATCTTCCCCTGACATGAAAGACTTCAGCTCCCAGGTCATTGCCTGGAACTTCCTGACACAGACTTTGGGAGATGGCAGACCATGGGATCCAGCAGCACAACCCATCCCACAGTGTCCCCCAAACATGGAACCACAGAGTTTGAAAAATTCCATTTCTTTTTAACCTTGTGTATCCCTTCTTTTTACAGTTTTACTCCCCTGAAGCTGTTTTTGCACCCACATGTGCACTCTGCTTTGAAATGCCCCAATCTAAGGTGAAATCTGCCAGTGGACGAAAAACTACAGGATTGATGGGAATCCATTTTCCTGGATTTCCATGAAAAGGGAAAGGTTTTTGCTCAGTCCTATCATTTTCCTAGTTTTTCAGTCCCCGCACTGTTTGCTGCTCTGGTTATACATTGAAATCCTATTTTGGTGGGACAAGGTTACAATACCAGTGCCTTCCAGGAGCAGGTTTTCCATGAAAGGCTTTAATCAAAGTCCCCAGGGAGCCCAGCAATTCACCTGCAGGCACAGGGACACTGCAATTGCTGCAGTTTGCCCTCAGTAAATAACAGCCACAGCCTCCTGGAACACAGCACGTGTTGTTTGGCTTTGCTGGCGGATTTGGAGAGAGATGGACAACAACCAAGCTGTGCCCAGAACCTTAGGAATTCCTTGGGTTTGTTGATGCCATACTCAGCAGCAGAGACCATTTGGGATGTTGCTGACTACTTAAAACATCAGCTGTGTGAACTGAAAGGCAGAATTCTTTTAATTCCTGATTTTTTACTTAGCAAGCCACGGCCGGTGAGCTCCGTTAAATCCCACCATGCGATATTTTCCTTCCCCGTTCCAGTCCCTTCTACCCACCACCAGAAATCTAAATTTGCTTCAAGCATTTGGAGACCTTTAGCCCTGAACCTGCTTTGCTCATCATAATCATCATCCCAGGAAATTCTGCAGCTTGATGGACCTGGTGAAAAGTGGAGGCAGAAGAACAGGTCTGATCTCCAAATCTGTGCAAATCTGCTGTGTGGGTACTGGACCTCACCCTAGGCTGGGAACGGTGCCCTCATCCTTGGGAAAGTCTCCCACCATACAAAAATAAGATCAGAAGGCTATGCTGTTATTTAGGACAATCCACCCCTCACTGAAAAAACGCCATCCCCCCTTTTCTTGCTGTCCATAAAACCGCCGTGGCCGCACATACCTTATAGTGCGACTCCGTCTCCTCTTCCTGAGTGGAACTGGAGGGAGAGGGCGTGGCAGACTTGCTTCCCGGCGGCGAGGGGGAGCCGTGGGTGACCCTGCTCTGGATGCCCATCTGGGAGATGAGCTGGGACTGGCTGAGGGCGCCCATGGGGCCGGCCAGCATCCCGGGCCGGTTGAGCAGCGGCACTTGGCGGTTGGACTCGTAGGACGCGGCGTCCGAGTGCACCATCTCCTGGATCTGAGGTGGGGCAAGGTCACAAAAGGTGTTTATTAGTTTATTTGCCGTGCTGTTAAATCACTTCAAGGTGAACTCTCGTGGATTTATTATTTAAATCAATCCAGACAGCTGGGAGAGTCCAAGAGTTGAGCACTGTGCACCCAGAGCTCTGATCCTGCCATTGCCCTGCCCATGGGCACTACAGAGAGGTGCTCAGTCAGCTTTGTACGCAGGTCTGTGTGCCCAGGAGGCACCAGGAGCAGGGAAGGTCCTCCAAGCCCCATCCAACCTGGCCTTGGACACTTCCAGGGATGGGGCAGCCACAGCTTCTCCGGGCAACTTGTGCCAGGGCCTCCCCACCGTCACAGGGAAGGATTTCTTCCCAATATCCAATCTAAACCTACCCTCCTATAACTTAAATCCATTCCCCCTTGTCCTGTGCCTCCAGACTCTTGTCCGAAGTCCCTCTCCAGCTCTCCTGGAGCCCCTTTAGGCACTGGAAGGGGCTCTAAGCTCTCCCTGGAGCCTTCTCTTCTCCAGGTGAACACCCCCAGCTCTCCCATTGTGTCTCCAGAGCAGAGGGGCTCCAGTCCTCAGAGCATCTCCATGGCTTCCTCTGGACTCACTGCAGCAGGTCCATCCCCTGTCCACCAAGAAGCAAATATGAGATGAGATGGGGACAAACCCTGCTGTTTGCTGCACCAAGACCCCATTTCCAGTTTGTCTGAAAACCCCATTTTCCCCCAGGATCCATCCCTGCTGATCCATCAGCCCCATGGGTAGAGCCTGGCTCCCAAACAGCCTCATCCATGGAGTGTCAGGAAGACAAACCCTGTCTGAACCGTTTTGCAGACTTTTTCCCTTTTATATTAATGTGATTAACATTAACATGAGTTTAAAGACCTGAGCTTCATTTATTAACAATCCTCACTCCCCATCAGCCCACTGAGGTTCCCTCTGTTGTTACCAGGGGAGCTTTTCCAGCTCCATCAGCAGCACACAGAGAGGGAAACCCAGGGAAAACCTTTGAGGGCTCCATGGGCTTCAGAGGAAATAAATCCAAATGCAAACCCAGATTTCCTGCTGCAGGTCAGGAACCAAGAGCTTTGCACCACAGAGCAGAACACACCCATGCTCTGCTCTCCTTTGGACTCTCCACCGGTAGAGGAGCAGTGTCAGGGGAACAGATTTCCCTGGATCTGCCCTTTTTCTGTATTAATTGTGAAGGGATTGAACTCATGGGAATTAAATATATCCTTGCATTTCAACAGCACGGATCTGCCTTAGGGGCCACACTGAAATGCTGCCCTTGGCTTTGATGGTGTCAAGGAGGCAGCTTTGCTCCAGCATGGACCTTAACTATGGCAAGTTTTGTGTGCCCTTAAAATCTTATTATGTGCCCTTTAAACCATATTATTTGTCTTATTGCAGAGCTCTGGGCTCTCCTGGTCATAAAGACATCGAGGACGATGCAGCCACGGGCATGGACACCAGGCTTGGGCAGCACAGGAGGAATCAGAGAGGCAATTTTTGCATTTACAGCTGGATTTGCAAAAGTCAGGGGAATGGCCAGGGTGAGATAGGGACAGGGACCGTGCAAGGTGGGGACACAGCACCCATCTGCTGAGCAGCGAGCCACTTCCCAGATTCCATCAAAAAAAGGTGCATTTGTCTTGGGTTCTGCCAGTTTAATCCAGACCTTTCATGTTGGAGAAGATCTGCCAGCTGCTAAGGAGAAGAATAATTTATTGTCCTTATTTTAAATTTAAATGAAGGAAAAGTTTAGAAGACGGGTGTTGGAGAAACGGGGAAGGCTGTGAAATGTGGCTTAAAAAATTCCAAAATTTAAAATAGCTTGCTCACGTTTCAGCCACGGCTGAAGGAAATACCGTATTAAGACAATTTATTTTTTTTTTTTGAAACTTTTATTATGTGGCCAATAGACCACAACGTCTCCGTTTATCCATTAAATGTGTAATCATACACTTTCCCTTTACAGTTGTGTAAAGGGAAAGTTATTATTTATAACTTTATGCATCAGAGCAGAACAAGTCCAGGAGTGCAATTATGGATATGGGCCACGTGCTGCAAATGCTTCTGGAAATTTGCAGGAAAAAACCCCAGAAATCTGAGCCCTGGCTCAGAGGACTCCTGCAGGAGCCTCCTGCTCACAACAAGCCCATCACAGACCCCTCTTCAGTAGCAGAGACACTGCATTTTTCCTGGGACATCTCCCTCCAAGGATATCTTAGCTCAAATGCCTCCTCCCAAGCAGCTGCCTATTTTTTTTACATCATTAAAGGGAGCCTGTAAAAAAGATGGGGACAGACTTTTAATCAGGGCCTGTGGGAATAGGACAAGGGGGAATGGTTTTAAACTAAGAGGGGTGATTTAGGTTAGATTTAAGGAAGAAGTTTTTTACAATGAAGGTGGTAAAACACTGGCACAGGTTGCCCAGAGAAGCTGTGGCTGCCCTTGGATCCCTGGAAGTGTCCAAGGCCAGGCTGGATGGGGCTTGGAGCAACCTGGGCTAGTGGAAGGTGTCCCTGCCCATGGCAGAGGGTGGAATGAGATGAGATTTAGCAGTCCCTTCCACCCCAAAGCATTCTACAATTCTGCGATAAAAAATTCAGTCGAATATTGGTTCTTCTCTCCCTCTCCCACATCTCCATCTCTTCTCCCCAAATCCAGGAGGTTCTGGAGAAGGACATGAACAGCTCCTCACAGCACCTTGCTGACCACAGCGTGGACAGGCAGGAACTGCCCCCACCACTTGCCACTCACTACATTTCTCGCTGGGGAAAGTGTTATTCCTGCTTCCCCCTGTGGGATCCTGCAGACACTGAGCTATTCCAGGGGGCATCCAAAGCAGGTGATACCTCCCCAAAAAAAAGAGACACCCAGGAGCAGATTCTGAGCTCCCTGCAGCAAATGGCCTAATTAGGCAAGGAAATGATGAATGAAATTGTGATCGTGGCGAACAGAAGTGAAAGGAGGTAATGAATGCAAGGTTCCCTGTGTGAAAGAAAACAGCCTGGTCCTGTGGGATGCAATCCCAGCCCTGGGCTCAGTGGGGCTGTCCCAGGCCTTTCCCCTCCCCAAAGCACTCAGCATCCCCACAGAGCCCGCTGGAAGCACACATGGAATTAAATAACCACCCTCCAGACGTGATCAGCTCCATCCCTGGGAGGAGCAGCTGCCAGAGCCAGGTCAGATCCCGTCTCCATCCCGGGAATTCAGCACAACAAGCTCACCACGAGGTGCTGCAAAAGGCTCGGGATGGGTTTGCAGCCTCTGCTGAAAAGATGTTTTGCATCTCAGAGGAAACCCGAGTGCAATGTGATGTAGTCATAGCTAAAGTAATTAAGTGCATCTTACTTAGCAGATTCCCAAAGGCTGTGCTAACTCAAAGACAGCTTCTTTTTTTCCCACAATATTTCAATTCTTTTAATGAATATGCATATCAGGCCCATAAATGCTCCAGCTAATCCTAGGAAGGAGAGAAAAAGGAGGCTGACAAACAGCACATGGTCCACGTTCCCTGTTTCTGGGGAGAAGGGGAATTCAGTGAGTGACAAACGCTGTGAGGAGAGCTCGGTCAGGGACTGGGGTGCTCTGCTAACACAGATAATGTTTGAAACGTGTCAGGCTTAACTGTCCCCAAAATTCTGATGTAAAAAGCAGCTCCTTCCAGCAATATGGGATACAGCACCAGCCAGCAGACCTGGGGCTCAGATCCTGGGATCCGGCAGGGATGGTTGCTGTCATGGAGTGTCCTCTCCTGCTAAATCCTAATTCCCAGCCAAAGCCTTGAGGCAGGTCCCACCCCCATAACCACCTTCTGCCTTTGCTTTCCATGGGATTCTTCTCCTCCTCCTCCTCCTCCTCTCACCTTCCTTGGCAGGGCCACACCCTGAACAAACACCGTGTCCTGGTGGCAGAAGTGCAAATCCAGAGGTTCTGTGTTATTCCCCCGTGGAGTGCTCTGCCCTTGGAGCAGTGATGCTCCAAGCTGCTCCAGCCCTGCTGGCTGCTTGGCTGGGCTGCAGTTCCGGGTGGGATCCATGCCAAACCACTTGCTGATGTTACCCAGCAGGAAAAGAAGAAATTTGGCCGGAGTTTGCCATGTAACACTGTCTGACCCCACTGCACTGAATTCCCTGAACTGAAGTGGGAATTGCAAAAGATAATGGCCAAGGTGAGCAGGAGTGGGCAGGTGGGGCAACCCCACTGAGGGACACCACATTCCAGGAGCCCAGGAGACCACCAGGCTTCCATGTGGAGAAGGACCTGGGGGTTATGGTGGATGAGAAGCTGGACATGACCTGGGAATGTGCACTGGCAGCCCAGGAATCCAACCGTGTCCTGGGCTCATCCCACAGCGTGGGCACAGGTGAGGGGGGATTCTGCCCCTCTGCCCCGCTCAGGTGAGACCCCACCTGCAGAGCTGCTCCAGCCCTGGGGTTCCCAACATTAGAAGGGATGGAGAGAGTCCAGAGGCCACAGAGCTGGAGCTCCTCTGCCCTGGAGCCAGGCTGGAAAAGCTGGGGGTGTTCAGCCTGGAGAAGAGAAGGCTCTGGGGACACCTTAGAGCCCCTTCCAGTGCCTAAAGGGGTTTTAGGAAAGATGGGGACAGACCTGTTAGCAGGGCCTGTGGAGACAGCACAAAGGGAGATGTTTTGAAACTAAAAGAGGGTTGACTTAGACTAGATATAAGGAAGAATTCTTTTATGATGAGGGGGGTAAAACACAGGTTGCCCAGAGAAACTGTGGCTGGCCCATCCCTGGAAGTAGCCAAGGCGAGGTTGGATGGGGTTTGGAGCAACCTGGAATGGTGGAAAATGTCCCTACCCACGGCAGGGGGTGGAATGAGCTTTAAGGTCCCTTCCAAGCCAAACCATTCCATGATTCCATGACTCCCACCCTGCCCAGGCTGGGCATGAGCAGAACTATCCGAGCCTTCCTCACCCAGGGTCTTCCTTCTCCAGGGTCTTCCTTCCCAGTGAAGGCAAGCAGCTACTCCAGGGGCAGCCACCAGGCTCACAGGCAGCACAGCTTCCCTCTCCTTGGGTTTGTTCCCAAGAACAAGCCATTATAATCACAATCAACCAGGGAGAGAAATTATCTGCCGAGCAGCTTTGAAGCAAAGTTTTCCCAGCAGGCTTTTTCTGTATTGAAGTTTCGATGTAAACGCATCAGCATAGCTGAAATGCTTAAAGATGATTTACTTAAAAAGGAGAGAGAGCAGGAGAGAGAGGAGCTGATAAGAAAATATATCCCCAATTACCACCCCTCCTCTTCCCGATTTGTAACTGCTCCTAATAAACTTTCATGGTCTATGTAAAATGCTTTAGTGCAGTGACAAATTTCTGCTGGAATTTGAGATGTCTTGTTCAGAGTAATAGCTATCTCACACAGGTGCCCAGCTGCTATTGTAAAATCAGTAAGCATTTAATTGAAACAAATGACTATAATAATAGTACATTATCCCTGCAGGCTCATAGCCATAACAGTTTTAATTATTGAGTTAAGAGTCAAACTAATTTATCCTTTAAAGTAACAGCCACATCTTTGGTTCCACCGATCATCCTATTAGGAACACGAGGGGAACAGTTGGAAAGGATTTAAAAAGGAAGTAATTTATTTTGGTAGAGGTTGGGGGGGGGCATTTATCATATGGCAGAGGCTTTCTCTGTGCTCCGGCGTTCCCAGCTGTGCTCGTCACTTCCCTCCTGGATGCATCCCGTTCCCAGAGGGACCGAGCTCCCCTCTGCCAGCTCCTGGGGGTCTGTACCCTCACCAGGATGCCACGGGGGGGGTTTGCTGGCCCAGCAGCAGCAGCACAGGAGCCCATGGGAACTGGGGTTTGGGCACATGGACATTTTTTGATCTATACTGAAATTCCAGTTTCTCTTCATCGAACACAGTGGGGAAAAAAGGGTTTGAGAGACTCAGGTTTGCAAACACGATCTGAAGGAGCATCTCAGGAACTCCGAGCCAGGCAGCAAAGAGGAAGAATCCACATTCATGATGTAAAATAAGCGTTTTGGAGACGCAGCCATGCCCTGGGGCAGGTTCGAAGGCACAGCTTTCCCCAGCCCTCGGTTTCATGAGCTTTTATGGTGGTGCCTGTGACAAGGGGGCTCTAAAGCATCGCTGGGAGCCCGAGGGGCACCGCACGGCGAGGGGATGGAGAGGGGGTGGCTGCAAGGAGCTGGGGAACCCCTCCCTGCCAGGGGGGGTTCAGAAGCTGCCCAGGGGGGTGGATTCACTTGTCAAATCCCCCCATGGGTGATCCCTGGAGCAAGCCTGGAGTGCAGCCTGCACGGTCCCAGAGCTCCCACCCTAACACTGGCCAGGCTGGAAGGCTCTGACCAGTCTGTCCCTCACCAAAGCACTTGCAGAGCACCATCAACCCCTCCTGCTCTGGCCAAAGACAGACTCTGCACTCTCTCCACGTTCCCCACCCTGCTCCTTGCTCTGGATGCTTTTTGGACTTCTCCATCAGCAGCGCCCACCCAAAGCATCTCAATCCCTCTTCCAGAGCCACTGTCCCCTCATCCTGAAAGACCTTTTTGGTCCTGCAGGGGGACAATACTGGCTCTCCAAACACACATTCACTATTGGGGATCAGTTTACCAGGCCCAAAGCTCTGCACCTCTGTCTTCTCCCAATTCCCTGCTCACTGCATCATCTGCCAACTCCTCTGGCAATTATTTCCTGCTTCCTTTGGCAGAAACACGACAAACCCCAGGCAGACAGGGTGACAATCCAGCCCACCAAACCTGTGCCGCCCTGGGGTTGTATTGTTCAACTTTCTCAATAGACTTTGTGCTTCCAAGTCAAATGTCTTGCAGATGTCTGAGTATGTTCTGTTAACACTGTTACCTCTGTCACCCAAACCTGTAATCTCATCAAGAAAGATATCAAGTTAGTCTGACAAGATTTGTTTTCCATCAGCCCATGTTGATTGGCATTAATTATATTACGTTCCCTTAATTCTTTATTAATTGAGGCCTGGATCTGCCACTCCATTATTTTGCTGAGGATTGATGACAGACTGACAGGTCTGTAATTACCTGGGCTGTTCTGCTTCCCTTTTTAAATATTTGCACATTAGCTCTTTTCTAGGCCCCCAGAGCTTCCCCAATATTCCAAGAATTATTAAATACCAGCAATAGCAGAGCACCTCAGTCAGTTATCTGAAGCCATGTACAGACAAGCTCAGCTTGATGGCTCAGAGGGAACCTGAGCAGACAAATACGAGAAAAGAAACTTTTATGGTTTAAGTGCTTTAAATGAAACCCCAACCCTTCTATTTAATGTTGGCAGTTTCGAATGCTGTTCTTTCAAACACGAAGCTTCACCCTAAAGCCACACACTGTCCCCAGAACAGGCTCCCAGGGCTTCTCCCAGTTGTGTTTATGTGTGAATGGACTGAGAGCAGCTCCGAGGAGGACTGGGGTGGATGAAAAGCTGAACACAGCCTGGCCATGTGCGCTGGCAGCCCAGAAATCCAATTGTATCCTGGGCTTATCCCAGTGTGGGCAGCAGGAGAGGTGGGGATTCTGCCCCTCTGCTCTGGTGAGGCCCCGCCTGCAAAGCTGCCCCCAGCTCTGGGGTCCCCAAAGTAAGAAGGACATGGAGCTGCTGGAGTGAATCCAGAGGAGGCACCAAGATGCTCCAAGGGCTGGAGCCCCTCTGCTCTGNCCTGTGAGGGTGGGGAGGTCCTGGCACAGGCTGCCCAGAGAAGCCGTGGCTGCCCCTGGATCCCTGGAAGTGTCCAAGGCCAGGTTGGACGGGACTTGGAGCAACCTGGGGCAGTGGAAAGTGTCCCTGCCCATGGCAGGGGGTTGAAACGCGATGGTTTACAGGGTCCCTTCCAACCCAAACCATTCTGTGGTTTTCCACAATTCTGTCTCCTCATCTGTGGGGATTTTTCTGATCCGCTTCTGCCACCGTGTCAATTGCTCCATGTCTTTTCCAGCCTCTGCCTGTTTTTCCTCCCCCCAGAGAGAAGTTCCCTGCAGCAGCAGCAGCAGCAGCCCCCAGGCCCTGGCAGGCAGGGGAGGGAAGGACTGAGGGCTGGTGTCGGGAAGCACCAGGCTGAGCCCAGTGCTTTGGCAGCCCCGTGATCTCGTGCTATGATATCCTGCTATTCCAGGGGAAAGAACCCTCCAAACACAATTAGCACTTCATCAGAAGATAAAGAACTGTAACTTCTGGGTGTTAAACAGGAGAGAGCCTCTGCTTGGCAAATGGGAAATATTCCTCGTTAATGTTGCCATCGCTCCCGGGGCTGGGAGGGCACGGCCAGAAGGAACAGACACAGCACAGCACGAACTGGATGTTGTTATTTTCCTGTGGTACAGCCCCCCACTATGGTCACCTGCCAACAAGAGCATTATTGTGGGTTTGCACAACAGACATGCCCACGAGGATCCCAAATCCAGCTACTCCCACCCCCAGGGAGTGCCAGGGAGGCAGGAATTCTGCTTCAGTGTGTGCTTCTCTCTCTCGTGCTGTTGCAGTTATCACACAGATTGCAAGAGGTTATGGTTTTCAAGCAGCTGGAGATGTCAGGGACACACTTGGAGACGTCAGGGACACACCTGGAGATGTCAGGGGCACACCAGGGCTGGCTGGAGCTCCAGAGCTGTCCTCCATCCCAGCCCTGCTGCAGACCTGCACCCTCAGCTGGGATGCTCCTCCCTGAGGGTAAGACTAAAGTGTTGTAGGGGCTTGGCCCATCCTGAGTCCCTAATCCCAAATCCCATCAGCTGTGTGATGATGGGCAAATAGCTGAGATGACAACCTGGACAGAATGATGGGATCACTAAGGCTGGAAAAGCCCTCTAAGACCATGGAGTCCAACCATTCCCCCAGCACTGCCCAGTCCACCACTAAACTCTGTCCCCAAGTGTCACATCTACACGTTTTTGGAACACTTCAGGCATGGTGGCACCACCACCGCCCTGGGCAGCCTGTTCCAGTGCTTGACCACCCTTTCAGTGAAGAAATTTTCCTAAATATCCAACCTGAACCTTCCCTGGTGCAGTTTGAGGCTGTTTCCTACAGCTGAGCTCCTGCCTTCCAGCAACCCCACCTTGTGGAAACCCCAAGGGTGACCTTCCAGGGACCCCTTCCCCTAGACCAAGGTGCTCAGAGCCTTCTACTGATTTTTTTTTCCAGGTATTTTGCCTCTTCACCATTGATTATTAGGGGAAAATGCCTGAAGGAAAGGAATCATTGTGACTATTCCCATGGGGATTGGGGGAGGGCCAGCACGTGTCCCTTGTCAAACTCCCTCTCCCAAGGTCAGGGATGAGCCAAACAGTCCAGCGAAATGCAAGCAAAATTCTGGTTCTAGTGGAAAAAATCCCTGGTCTATTAGAAGGGGATCCTGTCCGTGGCATGGGGCTGGAACCGGACGGTCTTTAAGGTCCCTTCTAACCCCAATCATTGTAGGATTCAGGGATGTGTGTGGAGGAGGAGGGATGCCCCTGGCACCGGGAAGCAGCTGGGCTGTGCATGTGCTCCGCCGGTGCTCCCGCAGTTCTCAGCTGGAGAACTGTCTGTAAACAACTTCTCCAATAAACTCCGCTTTTTTTTTTTTTTTAAAGTACATTATTTTACGGATAAAGAACAAGCCTGATAACTCAGTGAACATGTTTGCAAATAATCTCTCCCATTAATTTCCAGCCCGTTTTCTGAATGCGTTATTCAGCGATTTCGCGAAACCCGTTTGTAGAGGGAGGGAATCGACGCTCGTCCAGGCACAACACCGGAACACCACCACCAAAAGCTGGGGCCAGAATTCCTTGGAATGGGCAGTGGGAGGTAATTAAACAGCAGCAGACTCTGAGCCCATCTCTTTTACACCCCATGGGGGGTATGAAACTTAATAAAATGGTCACATCCCCTTCATGTGTATGGGAAGGACAGGGAGAACCTGCTATGGAGGGGAAAAGAAGCCAAGGGGGCAGATGGTAAAACCTTCAGGGGTGCAGGGGAGGGACTGGGAGCTGCACCAGCCCTGGAGCCCATCCAGAACAATTTCCTAGCCTGGATTTCTGTCTCCACACTCGAGGTGGATGGAGGAGCAGAAAATTGTCTCACAGAGTATCTTCATTGCATTATGTGAGGGTAATGGTCAGGCAAAGTCATCCCAAGCAATGGGAAAATATTTTTCAGCACCAGGCCTGTTTATACATCAGATTTTCTATAATTTTTGTCTTCCACTTTTTAATCCCAAAGATACAGCTGGGGAGATGGATCCAGAGGCCAGTGTTAGAAACTTCTGTGATAAGCACCTCTATAAATGGAACTTGCTGCTTCCCAGGCCTGGGGTGAGACACCCCATGTTGTGTGGGGCTGCAGGTGGTCCCTGGCCATACATCTGAGGTGCCCTTTTGTTCATGAATGGCAATTTAGGATCCTGCTGACAGCAGCTCCTAAGCTGGGACCGTCACCCACCAGCAAATCCATCCCACAGGTCAAGGACAGGATTTGAGACACAAACAGATTCCTGAGAAGCAGAGATCTGGTTTCATGTAAATAAGTTTAGGCATAAAAAAACAAAAAGGGAAAGCAGGAAAACACTAGAGACAGAAAGTTTTTCCCATCTTCAGCTCGACAGAGACTCCTTGGGGAATTTGCTTTTCCTGGTGGGTTACCACATCCTTGGCGTTATTAGATATTGAACATCCTGTGTTACAGCTCAGACTCCTTTTTCTAAGGCTTTGAACTGCTGGGATGGACAAAAGTCCTGCTCCAGGTGGATTGGAGGCCAATAATTTAATGTTTGTGGAACAGCAACACGGGCAGGGCCAAAGTGTGCTCTGCTGTGTGTCCCTGCCAGGGCAGGATCACCCTGAGCCCTTCCCCATCCTGCTCCCCAGGGACAGCACCTTGGGACACCCCTGGGCATTACTTGGTGACAGCCATGGACTGTGCTCATCACCAGCCTGGCAGGGGGGCAAGAAGCCTCATTTTTGATGGAGAAGATGCTGGATTGTGTCAATCACAGCGGGATAAAAGCTAACATCAGCAGAAGCACCTCCAGCTCCCACGGGACTTCCCCCACCCAGCTCACCCACGGCTGCACACCCCACTCCCCCATCCCAACGCTGGCCCCTCATCTCCCACAGCATTTCTTGCCCCCTGCCTGTGCTCGTGCAGCTGATGGAAGCCTTTCTGCACTCCCAGCTTCCCTCTGCTTTATGTCTCTCCTGGCTCTTCTCACACATTTTCGATATTGCATTCACATAAAGCAATAGACTCACAGGTAATGAGAGACCTCCACATTTTATTGCACGGAGCATTAAAAAAAGGAGAAGCAGAAGAAGGCAAAAAGAAGCAATTTTAGAACACAACAGGAAACTGGGAAGACTAGATAGAAAACTCATCCCGGTGGGATTAAACTCTGTGAATGAATTTTAATAGCTTTTTTTTTTTTCCTGACTGCAAAGTCTAACAGCCCACTTTTCAAGCACCGTAAGAGACGCCGCAGTATTAGAAAGAGTTGGGTCCGCAGTGCTGATCCCACAACTGCACACAAACCCCAGCGCATCTGCAATGAGCTGCCCCCTTTGTGCCCCCACTCGGCTTCCCTCTGCAGGCAGATATTGCTGGGATTATTGTGTTAGTTCGCAATAAGCGTTTCACAAGAGTCTCCTATTACCAGGCATACAAGCAGCCAGGGAAGGAGGATGGTTCTGTGGCTGAGTATGTGTTGGGAAGCCATAGGATTTTCAAATCTCAGCTCTGCTGGAGCAATTGGGAGACAAAATGAGCCTCCAGCACGCCAGACCTCCACCAGCACAATGAGGATCCTGCTCTGCAGAGGGGAACCTCCGGGAGCTGCGGGATGTGCCACGACCCTGCTGCGTCACGCAAACTGTTAACAGAAGGCACAGTCTGTTATCTTCCCGTCTTTAATTATAGCAAATGCTCAACACTCTTAAAATAGGTGTGAAAAGCCCCAATGACTCTGTATGTACAGAATTAATTGCAGCAGGGAACAGGGAAGAGAAACTCCAGCACCGACTCCTGCCACAAGAGCCAGATGCTGTAACTTCTGTTCTGACTCCTGACAGTGGCAAACCCTTCTCGTTTCTTAGCCAGCCAATGAACTGCAGCTGCTACTCCCCGTTACAGACAGACAAAACCCTGTTTAAATGCACAAATGAAGCCATGCAGATGTAGAAAAAGCTCACTGAGGTTCCAGCAGCAACATTAACCTGAGCTGCTGCGCTGCCCGCGCCGTGCAGTGCAGCTTATTGGATCAGCTGTAGTGTATTTAGGGGGACCAGGGGAAGAATATTCAGTCCAGCAGCATCTCTGTCCTCTTGGGCTTCCTCATGATGGATAACAAACACCTCAGAGATCCATTTATTTCCTTCTAACACCCAGACACTCAGTTCCTGGAGGTGAGATATGCCATATTAAATGAGGCTCGGGTCTGCCCAGGACTGGGTTGCCACAATAACGAGTGTTCCTACTGCCAGTCTTCATTTAATCCGGGTAACAGCAGGGATTCAGGCCATCGCAAACACTTCCTCCCCTCCCAAAACATATAACCCCAAGTGGTAAACCAAGAGTAAAGCATAACGCTATTAAAGGCTTGATTTTTCCCCCTGGGATTACACACCGGCACCGGGGAGCTCGATCAATTGAGTCTTGAGGTTTAATCAATAAGTGCCAACAACAACATTACTGCATTCCAGCCGTGCTCTCCATTCATCAACTTAAGTAACTCCAGTCACCCAAAAGACAGAGGCACTAAAGCAGCAATTAAAGTCTTTGGGGAAGTCTCAACGCAGCCGGTGGCTCCTGGGACAGCCCTGGGTGTTCCACGCTCCCGAAGGAGCTTCCACCTCGGGATCAGGCACATCCCTCTCGGTGCCAGGCTGTTGATTTGATGGATATGGCAGGGCTCAAATGCAACAGAAAACATTTCAATTAAAGAAGCGATTGTTATTTTGCCTCGCGCGTTGTGTCACCCAAACATTTTGGATGGCGCGCCACGCTCGGCGCCGCATTTGCATTTCCATCTGATCAGACACCAAGGACACGTGCCAGGCGAATGTTTACATTCCAGATCAAGTCACATATCCCAGAGATCTCATTAACCTGCTGCCCTGGAATTAAACAAAACCACCTGCAAAGGAAGCGCTTTCCTCCTTGACGTGCAGGACACCTTCGGAGCTTCCCAGACAAGCGTTGAGCATGGGCGGCTCCACAGAGGTGTGAGGTGGTCCTTGGGATACTTCCCAGTTTTCTTCTGTCCAGTGGGTTTCAGCACAAGTGTTGGGGTTGTGCAAGAGCTGCGAGTGTCTCTGTATATAGGAACGGGCTTTACGTTTGACCAGCACGGTGAAGGGATGGCTTAGGGGGAGCAGCTGGAGGGGCAAGCACAAAGCATATTCACCCTTTCTAAGGGCTGAGCATCAACTGATGAGCAGCTCAGGTCTCCCTGCTGTCGAGGACGTTGCTGTCCCCTTGTTACCCAAGGTCAAATCCACGTTGTCAGTGCAGCCCCCAGCCCCCCACAGGCACAGGGCTGGTGCCCTCCTTGCCCTGGGGATGGGCAAATAGCAGGGACTCTTCAGCCCCTGTCCCTATGGGCAAAAGGGCCAATCTCCCACAGAAAAAGCCCTTTATGAACTTGCCAAATAGAGACAAATCTATCCCTGTTCTGCTCTAAAGAATGCAGCAATCTCAGCTCGAACTCTGGGGTTTACACTTGTTATCTACACACACCCTCGTTTCTGAAACAAAACCTTAAAGCTGCTTATGGGACATGACTGCCAAAAACTTTTGTCACTTTCACAGACTTGTTTGCCAGGAACAGACAATATTGCCCAAGTAGCCACGAGTGTATCAAAGAGGATGCGCAGCAGCACATAGGTCTGGGAGAAGCTCCAGCAGGATTCTGGGATCCAACATGTAGGAAGGGATTTGATCTCATTGGTCTCAGCCTTCCCAGCTGGAATTGGAAAAAAGGAATTACTCCAGATCCAAGATGGGCAGGTACAAATGCTGTGTCACGATGGATGAGATTTGCACAAATTAAGCCCTTGCACACTTGCAATTCCCTGTTCTTGAAATGCAGAAGATGAAGAAGAGCCAAATATATTATCTGGGAAGAAAGGGTTACTTTTCAATCGAAAATTAATGCACTGAATTCTGAATTAACATGTGGGATAATTAAAACCATCTTTCCAATGAATTTATTATAGGATATACAAAGCTAATTATAAATTCTCTGTTGCTTAATCCCTTGCAGTTTGCTAATGCAGCGTTGAAATCTCTTTGGCCACACTTGTTTAAATTATTCATTAGACACAGCAACAGTTGTGAACTGTAATTTAAATTGGCATCTCATGAATATTCAATCAATACAATAAACACTGGAATGTTTTACTGCACACTGCTCGATAGTTTGTGCTGGAGCTTGTGTTGACACATTTTTATTAACTCTTTATAAAGGTGTTACCTATTTATGTCACTGATTACAATGAGAATAAAAAGTCCCACTCATAAATATTTGTGTCGTCGTCTTAAGAGAGACAATGTAATTAGGCGAAGCTTCAAAAGTCATAATTAATAATGGGTGGATCTCGTTTCCCTCCTGCTTGCCTCGAACACGTGGACTGGCAGGATTTCAAAGCCTGGCACACGCGGCCACGTCGCAGCTTTGGCACCGCAGCTTTCCCAACCGCCCAGGCCAAATTCCGGGGTCACACCTGTGGGGTGGCCCTGAGTGTGATCCCAGCAGCTGCGCTGTGCCCTGCTCCCGCTGCGCAGGAGATGGAAATACAGAGATAACTGCAGATAGTGGGAATATTTGCTCTCTGGTCTCAAGCCTGTGGCCCGCTGAAATTAGGGAATAAAATGCAGCCGGCAATAAAACCCCTGCGTGCGGCAGCCTGATGGCTCTGCGGCATCTTATGGTCTTTTAATGGGGCATTTTTAGCAGCAGCCCTACAAAATCATTCTCAAGTGGCTGTATAATTCTGTGTGGGTTTCTATTTTAAGCCTGAACGTTTTCATTTAAAAGCGAGATCCCGCTCTGACCAGAGACTGTAAAAATGACATCGTGGGACTCAGTGGCTGCGGCTTTTCAGCAGCACCACATAACATGGGGTTAGTTTAGAAATTAAAATATCCCCTCCTGCCAGTGGGGGGGGGAATATTCCCTCCCTTGCAAGCAGGGTTGATGACATGAGACCGAAGGTATCAGAGGTTCAGCATCTCCCAGGGCTGCGCAGTGTTCCCAGCAGTGCGGTGAGATCCAGGGAAACCCCCCGGACTCAAATGTACCCTCTTGTGCACTGACTTTCACCCTCACAGATCGGAGCTGCCAGGTGGGGAATAACAGCAGCCGTTGCTTTATGTCCAGAAAAAATGGGATTTTTCTTTTGAGTGAACACGCTGCCAGGACTTTCTCAGGGATGCAATAACCCTGGGCTGGCTGGCTCAGGGGATAATATCGCTGTCCCTCTGCCCTGTGGGGTAATCCCATTAGCACGTGGATGAACTAAAAGACCAAAGGCCAAGCAGTTTATCCCAGCAGGAGATTTGGCTGATTGCTGCTGTGCCCAGGAGCAGCTCAGCATTCCCGTGTCCCGAGGTGAGCGCAGGGAGAGCCGGCGGAGGGTCCCCATCAGCTCCCAGCTCCCTCTGGACACATCCCTGCCAAGGGCCTTGACCCCTGGCCCCTCCTGGGTGCCAAGAGCGATTTTCCTCTGCCAGGAGGGCTGGCAAAGCTAATGAATATTCACAAAGTGTTTAAACGCTCATTACAGACGGCTCAGCTGAGTGAACAACTTCAAAACTGCAGAAGTTTAATGAAACGATATTTTTGTAAAGTTGTTTCTGCATCGACACTTTTTTGTGGCTTGGGATCATTTGAAGGGTTTTAGACCCAGTTTCAAGGAACGTAATGTCCACACGTGCTTCTCCTGCAGCACTGTATTCAAGTGTTCATAACCCTGAAATGCACTCCCAGTACCTCCTGCAGACACCTACAAGTATTTTACACACGGTTTTACTTCCACCAGTGGAGACAGTGGATTATTGCTGACCACCCACAGCTGCACTGGTGATATTCACCCTGCCAAACTTAACACTCCACCATTGATCCTCCTAAAAGATTTCAGGCATTAAGGTAATTTTGTATCCGCTCCCTTTCCCATGGATATGCTTCCACCACAGGACCCAACATTCTGTGCAGCTTTTGCTTGTTGGAATCTGAATGCGATTCCTCACAGGGAAGATTCCTCTATATATTCCTCCCTCTATTCCCCTGCGTGCACGGCAGGAACCACCATCTCCTCTGTGATCTTCGCATTCCTTTCCTTCCCCCCCTGTAGGAGAAAAAGCTGTTTTGGCATCTCTTAATTATGGCTTTGTGGCTGGCAGATCATCTGTTCACCTCAACCTTTATTTCCAGTGACAGAAAGCATCCGACTGTTCCGCTCCTCTGTTGTGATCCCTCTCGTTCCAGATCAGCCGCCTGTGAGTCAGCTCGGGGCTCTGCACCCGCTTTGCTTCCCCATAAATTAGTAAGTGATACCTTGGCTTCAATTGCAAGGGTCTTTCAGGACTAATCTGTGCGCTTTTGTTGGTGCTCCGTCCAGCTATTTCTCGTGTACCGCAGCTGGCATCCCGTCTCACCCTCGCGGTGGAACACAGACAATCCTGACACTTTGTACAGCTAATGCCTTTCTTTTTTTTTGATCCATGAATAATTTTCCCTGCCACTGTAGCAGCTCTCCCAGAATGCTAAAAGCCACGCGCTCTCCTGTAACCGTATCAATCCAGCTCTGACGTGAGTCGGAGAGCTGCAGCGCTCCTGGTGATGTCAATGCGTGATTCAGACATGTTTTTCCTTTATGCTCCCAGATCCAGGGCTCGTTCTGCTTCCCTGAGAAAGGGGGAGTTGGCTGAGCTCCCACAGACTCTGCCATAATTCACCCAGCCTTGCAATTTGCACTCACATACGCTGGGAAAAGCCACTTTGCTCTGCTCAGCCCGAAGCCCCAAGCACTGGCAGTGGGTAAATCCTTGTATCCAGCACCCTAAATAGGGTGGGTCATTACTGGTGTCCCCTTTGGATGTCCTCATCCCGTGGCCCAAGTGAGACTGATGGCTCCAAGAGCTGCCTCCACCCCAGAAGCAGAATCCACAGAGGCAGGACGGACGGTCTACTGAAAGTAAAATTTGGCAGGTTTTAAATGTAGGAGAAAGTGGGAAGGAAACTCCTGATCCATGGAAGAATTTTGGTTTTGAAATTTTAGCAAACACCAGTGTCAATGTTTCCATTCAAAACTCTCCCTCAGCCGGATGGGATTGATGCAAAGCTCCAGGCACACCTGGAGCACACAGCTCACCCAGCCATGATCCCAGCAGGAATGCTGCCAAGCTTTTTCACATATGCTAATGGCAAAAGGCAGTGTGGAAATAGCATTGGTGGATTCCAGGATGAGGATGGTGATGATGTCCCCTCACAAGCAGGGAGAGGAACAAGGCAGAGGTGTTTAATGCATTCTTTGCCTCCATCTTCAACACGGATCATGGACCAAGGGGGTCTCAGTGTCCTGACCTGGAGGATCAGGACTGTGAGAATGATCCACTCCCAGCTGATCCTGAACTTATGCTGCTCCAGCTGGATCCCTACAAATCCATGAGGCCTGGTGAGATTCATCCAAGAATCCTCAAAGAGCTGCTGATGTCATCACAAAGCCTCTCTTGGTGATTTTTGAGCAGTCTTGGCAATCCAGAGAGGTCCCAGCTGACTGGAAGCTGGCAAATGTTGTCTCAATTTTCCATGATTCTGTGAAGTTCCTTTCTTGTCTCTCAGGTGAAGAGGTTGCAAATCACAGCTATTCTCTGTCCCTTCAGCCCATTCCCTCTGCACCTCAGTCCCTGCTCATCCCACCCCATCACTTCCTGCCCTCTGAGGACCCAGACTGGGTGCCCACAGCAGGATTTCACTCCCAACTCCAGCTGCTCCTTGCCATGTTCATGTCCACTCGTGTCTCTTCAGTGTGTGGCAAGGACAGAACGTGATTTTTTTTATTAACCTTCACTTTCAACATGAAACTGTTCCTGGAAAATTACCATCCATGCAAACACAGACTCCCAAAATGTGTGTTAATGCACCTGAGCTGGGGGTCTGGTCCTCTTCGAACCCCTGCAGAGACATTTGCTTCATCCCAGGGAAGGTATTTCAGACAGTTCCATGAATCACACTCCAGGAGAGCCTCTTATTGGGAAAGAAACCTGGATGACTCACCCAGGGCCACCCTGGGTATCACTCCACAGTGTTGCCTTATTCAGGTGGTGTTTTCCACCTTTGCAATGTTTCTAACAAAATACCCGGCCTCAGTGCTCAGTATTTTTTATACTCCTCACTCAACACTGACGCTGCCCTGCACTTGGGAATCTTATTCTTGGCTGTGACTGGAAAACCTGTTTTTCATTGAGATTTTTTTTCTAAGGACTCTATAAGCTGCTCTCTCTTGAAGGCTTTTCATAACTCAAGAAGGGCCCTGTCTGTACTCAGTGCCTCTGACCCAATCTCTATCAGGGCCAGGAATTTCTCCTTTTTTCCTCTATGTTACTAAGTTTTTTGGCATTGAAGAAGTCACCTAAATGTGACCAGACCAAATGTCACCTCTATTGTGACCAGGTGGCCTCAGTTTCCCCATGGTGAAGAAACATCCTCAAGCACCACAGGAGGTACAGGTTGAATATTTTGAAAAATTTCCCTGCTGAAAGGGTGGTCAAGGATTGGAACAGGCTGCCCAGGGAAATGTTGGAATCATCATCCCTGGAAGTGTTCACAACCCATGCAGATGTGGTGCTCAGGGACATGGGTTAGTGGTGGGCTTGGCAGTGTCAGGTTAATGGTTGGACTCAACAGCCTTAGAGGTCTTTTCCAACCTAAATGATTCCATGAAATACTTGTATTTCTATTCAGTGATAAACACAGGGAAGAATTGAACCGGGAAAAGGTTCTTAGAGGAAATAGTAAGTCCAACCTTCCCTGAGTTAATGCTGTGTCCTGGTAACTTTGACAAGACTGACACATCCGTGTGAGGGAGAATGAAACTCCTAAGGCCTGGCTGCAATATGCATTGATTTTAATGATCCATGCTTTTAAATTACTGTAGATGATGGACTACAAAGGAGCCATCTTGCTACAGCCATAATTGTGGTTATCCCTCTAATTTGTCCCCAGTGAACCTTCAATGTGAGCTATAACTGAGGTCCAGTTGTTATTATTCATGGTGTACACGGCATCCGAGTGTGCCAAGGGATCGATGGGGTGCTAAAAATGGTACTGGTTGTTTCCTCACCCCTATTTATAGTGATCATGGGGCAACAACACCACAAGCACTGCAGGAATGTAAATACAATGGAACATGATTTAAAATCATTGCAAGAACCCCACTCCCAACCTCGCAGCAAATTCCAGGCAGACCCACTTCCACCCATGCATCCTCCAGCTGGAGAAGGGAGTTCAGCATCACCCAGGGAACACAACAGGCAAAAATCTGCCTGTAATAACTAAAACCTTTGACCACTCGCAGGCAACAGTAAAAATCAACATGAAATTCACAGGCACCAGCACTTCCAGAGCAGGGCAGGACTTCTCGGTGAACGGCTCAAATAAATCAGCATGGCTGAATTGCTGCCGACTGCACTGAAGTCATTGTACTGTGTATGACTTTTCTACCTCAGTGAGAAAGCAAAGCAAAAGGGAATGAAGCAAATTGTCACTCCAGGAGAATTCCAGCTCCCATCAACCATTATGGATCAGGAAATCCAAATTGTCAAAGGGGCCTCAATTTAGTCCCGCATTTTTGAAGCGTAAGATGCAAAGCATAAAATCAAAAGGCAGGATTGGCACAGACAGAAGTTCTCCTGTGCAGACCTGAAATCAGTGCACAACGACCACGTGCACAGACACACACACACAGACCATCCCTTGCGTGTGCAGGGAGCTCAGCAATGCAGCTCTGTGTGATCCTAGCAGATCCAGGCTCTTTTCCATCCAATTCTTTGGAAATTCACGTCAGGGAGGCTCTATCAGGTCACATTTCATCAATGCTCTGTGACTGTGAGAAGCCAGAGAAAAACCACGTTTAAAAGAAGTCCCACTTGCTGGAATTTGCAGAATTCCACACGGGAGCCCTTCCACCACCAGCTTAATGTTACAGATCTTGACTGCAAAACGAGTAGCCATGGGGTTAGCAGAGGAAACATTCACCTCATGCTGCTCAGCTCCACACACACATCCCAGAAATCAGCAGCAGAATTGCTTTTCCACTTGGCATCAATTTGGCATCCTCACCAGGGCAGAATTCTCCGTGCTGAACTTGGATTTCCAGCCCTCCAGGAATTGGATTTCTGCCCTGTAAACCAGCACGGCCATGGCAGAACTACACACGCTCCATTATAGAAGAAGGACTTTCAAAATCAGCCGTAGCCAAGGTGGGATAGGGATGCCTAATGCACCTTGTGAGATCCCCGACACAGGTTTTAGGGATTCCTGGCACAACCAGGAGTCCACCAGTTCAGTATTTGCTTTTGTGGAGGGATTTAATCCCTTTATCTTTCTGTCTTGGTCTCTGCTGTTTGGGTTTAATTCTTAGGACAATTCTTGCTTAGGTGCTCTGTAGATGCTGTAGAGCATCTCCTGGCCACCATGAAGGGACTGAAATTCTGCTGGAACAGGCAGATGATGAAGAAGAAATGACCCCTCCCAGGAGGACAAAGCTGAGCAAGAAGTGCTGGGTCCTCTCAGTGAGCTGATGGGATGGAGGTAACAGGAGGACCCATAAGTACAGATCCTTCTGTTCTTCAATCTGCAGTGTGGAGGTGTTAAAATTAACCTGCTTCTTCACTTACAGCTGCCTGGCATCTGAGACACCCCAGAGAGAGCCCTGGAGTAATTTCTTGGGCCACGAAGACAATTCTGTCACCAGCAAATGTCCATGGGAGCTCTGAATTTCACAGTGTGGTTCATTTCTGGACCTTTCACCCCCCACATCCCACACAGAGGCCTCATTGTACCCTCAGCACTGTTAAAGGAAAAATAATCCCAAATGTGTTCTCTTATGGGGCATTGCAAGGGGAGCAGGGCTGTGGTAGCCACAAATCCCATCACAGAATACCCTGAGCTGGAAGGGAGCCACAAGGACCACTGAAGTCCAACTACTGGCCCTGCACAGGACAACCCAAGAATCCCACTGTGTGCTACCATGAAACATAAGCTTAAAAAGGAATGGATTTCCCAAAAGAGAGGATTAAATGCCAGTACTACCAACCAAGACAAACCCAGCTGGCTGTGGAGACTCAGCAGTGACTTGCCTCATCATGCTGGTGAGAAGTTAGGTACCTTCCACCTCACTGAGCTGCCAAGACACGGAAATCAAAGCAAAAGCTCAACTTCAATTGCTGATCCCAGCTTTGGGTTTTGAGGGGGGCAGCTGGGCAGGGACTGTGTCCCAGCCATCCCGTTTTCTTCTCTTGCCAGAACTGGATGTTCTCGGTTCAGCTCAACATGACCGCGAAAGTTGACAGGGAAGAGATTTTCCTGCAGGTGAACGTGCCGCCTCCTCCCCCAGATCAATGCCAAGCAGATGGCCGACTGTCTGCAGGCTGCTGCTGAAAAACACAGGCTGAAAGAACCAGAGAATCTCCAGGACAGACACAGAGAACTGATATAGAACTGGAAACGTGCCATGAAAAAGCCCAACCAGTGGGAAACTTGGAGCTGTGCGCGAGATTGTCTCCGGCACCGGGCAGGAACCTGCCGTGGTGGAGCAGGTGGGTTGGCAGTGGCAGGTGGATGTTTTGCACCAGGAGCAGGAAACCTGTGCTGACAACTGGAGCTTGGCTCTTCCAGAGACCAGTCCTGCACAGCAAACCAGGCCCACGTGGAAAATGCACCATCAAAGAGGTGGTTTGCAAAGGCTGGGCTGTCCTAAGGGGGTGGCAGCAGTAGGGACTGGAAAAGGGCACTGGGAAGGATCTTCTCTTTGTGTTAGAGAAGGGGACGTGGATGAGACACCTTAAAAATGTTTTGAGTAATAAGGAGTTATTCGTACCAGGAGGTTTAATTTGGGAATGTGCCCAAGGCCCCATCCCCACCCTGTCAAGGAGAAGAGGATCCAGGGTTTGGATGCAGAGGGAAGTGACATAATGGTCACAATTCTATGTAACAAGTGGAGTCAGAATTGACTCAATCACTGGTTTTTAACAATGTTCCATGGCAAAATCAGTAGCTGTAAAGTGCTCCCAGGAGCCCAAAGCAAAGATGGTCCCATTCCACCCCACGTTCCCTGGAAGGAGACGCGATACAGGTGAGATGGGGCCTGGTACTTCCAGCCTCAGATTAATTCCAGTCAGAAATCAGCTTTGGATTTATTACATGTAACAGCTACCTCCACCTCTCTACCAGCACCCATTTTAACATCTACTACAGCAACTCCCCATGTTTTTGGTAGATCCATAAGCAATTAAAAAATATCTTTTTGGCATTTCCATTTTCACTCTCACTCTCAGCAAGTCCCAGAGTTTATCCTCGCCTGAGTGGACCAAAGTATTCCCTTTCATTGCTCTGAAATTCCAAATCTCAATTCCCATGAAGATTCTGGATGTAGCTGTTCTCACTTATGCATTCCATGCACTGTTATAATTTCAATTACTTTATTTGCCTCCTTCTTAAACTTAGCATCTGCCATCGCAGAGGACATTTTCAGACCCATTGTCATTTCTGTTTTTATTCTTTGAGCCTCTTTTTTTCTTCCCTCTTGCCTGAGACAGGATGACCAACATGGTTCAGAGTGTACAACTTTCCAAACCACTCCCCTCCAGGAGTTTCTCCTGTCCTCTAACCCCTTATCCCTGCACAAGGTTTTTTGAGGTGCTTTGTGGCAGTCAATCCAGAGCACTGCAAGCTTTATGAATACTGATTATTTTTCTTCTCAACATGCCTTAATTCCACATTTATCAACGCTGAATAAACTGCCTTTGCAATCTTGCAGTCCATTTCCCTCCTATGTTTACATCTCTACCAATTTCCTTTCATCTGTCCCAAATACGTCCAATTTCTTTGTGTCACCCTCCAGTTTTATCCCTCACTGCCTACATTCAGCGTCGTTAATACAAAAGCACAAACAACAGAGCATCCAGGGTAATGACAAAACCTTGAGAGACCCCCACAAACCATGAGGTGCACGAGCCTTTAATCACTGCTTTTTCTAGTGTTAGCCAAATAATGTAATAAAGAATGGAAGAGATTGGCAAAAAAATGCTTCTTCTTTACAGAAAACATCCTGGGTCAGGACAGCCACTCCCTGACTGACCTTGCTCTTTGCTAGTCCCTTTTTTTTGTGGCAACACCTCAAATCACCCTGGTTTCATCCACCTCTTCCTCTGCCAGCACAAGGAAAATGAATGTTCCCCCCAGTTTGCCACTTCCATCAGCTCCACTTGCCCTGCTGCCCATTTCCACAGGGACCAGATGGATATCCATGGAAAGGAACCACATTCAACACAGCCCTGGTGGGACGGGACTGCCTGGGTTGGCCACTACGTACCCACCTGTGGACTCTTTTAACTCCAAATCGACACCCAGGCTTCGGACAAAGGGACATCAGCGCCTGCCCTGGGTGGCTGGAGGGAAAAGGAACAGATCCCAGTCCCTCCAACAGCACTGTGGTATCCTACAGCTGCCTGCTGCAGTTTCCAGCCGGGTTCCATCCCGATCCGTGCTGAGGGATGCCCACGGCAGCAGGGATGAGTGAGAAATATAACGCCGGCAATTCCCGCGGATGTTGAAGGATTGCAGCAATCCCCGGCTCCCTCCCTCGCGCCGCCCTCAGCGGGCACCAAACAATTCCTGTGGCGTGAACGGAAGGTTCCTAATGGGATTCTGCAGGGCTGGGAGACAAATGTAGCAGCCAGGCGGAGCATTAAGGAATGCGTTCCAGGCAGCAGAGCCCACGTGAAACACTCGGACATATAACATTCCCAACTGGCTCGCTGCCATGCATCAGATGCAGAGACATTTTTCTCTTTCTGTGACAAGCTGCATCTGTAGCAATCATTATAATTTCTCTTGACATTGCATCCCACACCTCTTCACAGAGGCAGGACTCAAGTAGCACTCTTCATTTAAATGGTAACTTTGATTTCTCGGGGCTACGGGGATGTGAAGTGGCTCAGCCTGTACCACTCAGAAGCAGGGGCTGCCGGAGCTTTTTCCAGGGTGTGCTTGTCACATTCAGAGCGTTCAGTCTTCTGGGGTGGGGGTGGAAATTTGGCAGCTGGATCTTCCCAGATTCACAGCCAAAATGCAGGTGGAGATTGGGGGTGTTTGTGTTCGTGTTTGTGTTCTCCCTTGCTCTGCACCATCACTCACACTCACAGCAAACCCCACCGAGCCCACTGGCAGGAGAACACTCCTCTGAAAGGGCTGGGATTACCATCTCTATTTACCAGCCGAGGAAATCTTACCTACCAATTAGGGACCATTCCTCCTGTCACTCCAGCGCTCAGCCGAGGGGCTGATGTGGCTCTTTGATCTCCTCATTGCATAACAAAGCCCGTTACAGCCCATTATTTTTATTGTAAGCACTTTCTGTTATTTGCCTCTAAAAACGGCTCCCATTTAAATTATACAAAAAGACCCACTCAACGTGCACACACCTACAGCAGTGAACAGTCATCATAACTTCTGCAGCTGAAACAAAAGCCATGGAAATTTCCATCCTTTTGTGCTCTCCTGCCCCGGGTGGGACGGGAATGGCACCGGCACCAGTCACTGCAAGGCCATTTGGGGCTGAAACTTCTGGAAAGGCAATGGGAAGCCAAGCACGTGTGTGACTGGGAATGAACCTCAAAGTTCCCCAAACCCTCCTCATCCAGGGCAGTGAGGAATTGCTGGAGCAGGTTAATGCACCCTGGTAACATGCAAAGAGGAGGCCAGTGACAGCCACGAGATAAATATGATTGATCTAAGGGATAAGGGCAATTAAAGATGGGCTGCAACATTGATCAAAATGGGCAAGATGAATGGCAAAGAGTTGCCAGACACGCTACTTTGGTTTTTCTTGCAGCAGAGGTGCTGCTGGTTAAAAAGTGGCAAAAAATTATTCTATTTACAGCTGCCTGATGCACTTCAAAGAAGACTTTATGCTGCATTATGATGTGGGGTGTGAACGCACAGGGGAGCATTAATACTTGACAGTATGGCAGAGGTTGTGATGCAAATTAAAACCCTTCACTTATCTTTTGGGGGCTCTTTGCACGGCACAGACCCACAGCCACCACATCTCGTTATTCCCACGGAAATGAGAAAAGAGGGGGAAGCACAGGGCAGAAGGGACAGCAAACAAGGTGGGCATATGGTGCAAGCACCAGGAGGATGGAGGGAGCTCCATCTCTTTGGCAAAACCACCTTCCCCACATTAGACCCTTGCTCTCAGTCCAGAGGTGGCAATGAAAGCTCAGCTTTGTTTGCAACCCGGCTCCAAGCCAGGGAGCAGGAATGGGATAGAGGAGAAGGTGCAGAGACACGTGCCTTGGGGATTATTCCTGCCTGGAAATGACTCTGTTTTCCTGTGTGTGACCCGAACTAAAACAAGTCCTCGGATGACCTGTGCCACTGAGTCACATGCACAGAATAAGGCACAAAGGCAGCATTTTGGGGAGGGTGAAGCAGCTTCTGGTTAATCAGCTGTGAGAGCGATTAGTACATTCAGCAAGAGGCAAAGGAATCATGGAATGGTTTGGATTGGAAGGGACCTTAAAGATCATCTCATTCCACCCCCCTGCCATGGGCAGGGACACCTTCCACCGTCTCAGGTGTCTCCAAGCCCTGTCCTACCTGCCCTTGGACACTTTCAGGAAGGAGGAAGATCCTGCAGCTCCCACATGAACCTTTTGCAGTGCTGGGCACACACACACAGCCCTGGCTGCTGGTGAAGGCTCCAGTCCTGGTTAGCAGAGACATCCTGGAAGCACATCACTGTTAACTTTACCTACTGTTCCCAAAGGGATTGGGATCTCTGACATCCAAACACACCTAAACCGTTGCACCAAAGACAACCAATCTTTAGCAGAGAAAGTCTGGCATCATTTATCTCATGCTGTAACTAAAGGCAAGACATTTCACAATGCCCCAAATTAGTCAGCATGGATGAGGGTAATCCCAACACTTTCTGACCATTATATATCTGTTCAAATGTTTGATTTTTTTCTGACTTTTGATATAATTTCCTGTGTTTTTATAAATTATGATAGGGAGGAAGAAGATGGCAGAGATGGTCCCACAGTAGGCCAGAGCACAAGCAGTTGGGGAAAGCCCATCCAGGCACCAACCTCAGCTTCTGGGGCCAAAGTGACAAATCCTGGACCAGGAAATTGGGAATTGCCCATGCTGGGGCACTCTTTCCTCAAAGCCACATCCCAGACTCTAAAGGAACTCTCTTCCAAATATCTAGTTCGTTTTCCAAAGCACGTTCTCATTTGCAGGATTTTTTTGACGGGGCAAAATGCATTTTTAATCTCACCCAGGAAAATTGTTAAAGTGGGATTTTTTTGCTAAGAAGGGGAAAAAATGTCACCCCACAGATGGATACAACCTAAATCTAAAGGGTTAAAACTGGGCTAAAGCAACAGGCATCCACCTGCAGGTCTGCACAGCAGAAACAAACACATCTGAGATCAGAATTAGGTCTTAAAAAAGACCACATCCCATTCCTGGAACATATTTATTGGAGTTATTTGATATTGTTCTGAAAACCTCCTTCCTGCTGCACTCATCTCATCTACTCCCGTAATTCAGAGATTGTATTTTCCACCATATTTTTAATTTCTATCATGTTTTATTTATACCCCTGTCTTTCACGAAACCCCAGATTTCAAAACTGACACGAGCGTCACGCGCACCAAGCAGACTTCTTATTGTCGACGCGGCAGAGGAGACAAAAACCCCGACAGGAATAAATCTCCGGCTTCACGCCGGCGAGACGTTCCGCGAAGTAAGCGACGTCTCTCAGCAACACAAACCGCGCATTAAAAGATGATTTCCAGAACACGGTCCCGGCCCCGGAATCACGCGAAGCGATGTCAAACAGCGGGGTTCGCCGTATGTTTGGGGCCACGACTGCGTCAGGCCCCGCGAGGAGACTTCGGAGTGATTAAGTTTAGAGCGCGCACGCGAAAGGCAGCTCTTTGGCAAGCTGTCAACGCGGCGTAATTGATATTTTAATTACAGCGCCGACACACGCCCGCTGCTCGCAGCCAGCCTCCTCCTCCTGCCCGGCCTTACGTGCGCCGAACGAGTTTGCTCAAGAGCAGCCCTCGACGCGGTCGGTGCTGTTTGAAACGGCTGTAAAAGCCACGCCGATCGTGCCGCCGAGGCTTGACGGCGGGTGAGGCAGGCACAGCACAAACAGGAGGCACCGTCGCACCTGGCAGCTGCTCCGGGGTAACGCCTGCGCCCTCCCCGAGGGCTGTAGGGCTGATAAGGACACTCTAGAACTAGTGGGACTGTCCCGAAGGTGCTGGCTTATCAGAGAGTGGCCAGCTCAAGGAGAGGAAAGGAAAGGTTAGGAGGATGAATTTCTGTGGATGCGTTAAAAGGGGGAATGCAAACGGAACGCGCAGTTCCGCCACCTCGGGATGGGACCCGCTGGCTTCTGGCCAAGCGATGAGTTTGGAGGACACAGCCTTAAGGTGCACCAAGGGAGTTTAGGTTAGACATCAGAAAAAAATTCTTCACTGAAAGAGTGATTGGGCACTGGAATCGACTGTCCAGGGAGGTGGAGGAGTCACCATCCCTGGACGTGTTTAAAAAAAGACTGGATGTGGCACTCAGTGCCATGGTTTAGTTGATGAGGACGTGGCAGGTCATAGGTTGGACTTGATGATCTCAAAGGCCTTTTCCAACCTAGTTCATTCTGTGATTCTGTGATTCTGTAAGGGCAGAGAAGGACCCAGTTTGCAGCCTGAAACCAAAAGAGGCACAGGCAGCACAGACAGTTCTGCAGCCAGACTGACACACACACGTTGGTTCACTGTGCAGGGCCCTTCCAGCTCGGTACCCTGTGGTGCTGTGGATATCAGCACATTTGGATGTCCTCCCACATCCTCTTGCTCTGGGACATCCTAGAAGGGTTTGGGTTGGAATAGGGACCTCCTGCTGAGGAGGAGTTCTCCAGCAGGGAGGTGGCTATGAGAGGTTTTCAGGAAAAAAAGGCAGGTTCCCACAGCTTCTCCGGGCTACCTGTGCCAGGGCCTCCCCACCCTCACTGTAAAAACTTCCTTACATCTCATCTAAATCACCTCTCTTTTAGTTTAAAACCATTCGTCCCTGTCCTATCACTACAGGCCCTGATAAAAAGTCTGACTCCATCTTTCTTATAGGCCCCCTTTAGGCACTGGAAGGGGCTCCAAGGTCTCCCCAGAGCCTTCTTTTCTCCAGCTGAACACCCCCAGCTCTCCCAGCCTGGCTCCAGAGCAGAGTGGATCCAGACCTCGGAGCATCCTCATGGCCTCCATGGACTCGCTCCAAAGGGTCCATGTCTTTTATGTGCTGGGATCCCAGGGCTGGGGCAGCTCTGCAGGTGGGGTCTCACCTGAGCGGGGCAGAGGGGCAGAATCCCCCCCTGCCCTGCTGTCCATGCTGGGGGATCAGCCCAGGGCACGGGCTGGGCATGTCCAGCTCCGACCCTCCAGCATCCCCAAGTCCTTCTCCCAGCGCTGCTCTCGACCTGCTCATCCCCAGCCTGGATTGATCCCTGCCCCAGGTGCAGCAGCAGCCCTCGGCCTGGTATTCCCAGAGGGATCCACACTTCTGCAGGCACCAGCTCTGCACTTGCACCTCCAGCACCAGCAGCTGCTCCGAGAGCAGGCAGGAGCTGCAGCATTCCTGCTCTCCCTGAGCACGGACAGCCAAGCTGAAACTTCAGCCAACACCTCTCCACACCAGCCCCTTCCTTTGAGGAAGCACGTTTTGGACACACAGAAGAACAATTTACTCTTTGATCGGGAATCTTGTCTCCCAGGTTCCGACCCGGAGTGGAATTTTATGACCGAGCACTCCAGCTCTGGGGGAGGCGCAGAGGGAAGGGGCTTCCAAGTGAAAATGCCAACAGATACTCAAAGCCAGGAGCGTGTGTGGGTGTTGCTAAATTAAGCTCGCAAGTAGGTGGGGCAAATGCCTTAAACGAGTTTGTGAAGGTAAAATAATGTTCATTAAAAATAGAAAAACAACTGAAAAAATATCCTTTGTATTCAACTTCACACTCGTACATCATAATGTTCCAGTAAAAGCCCATTTTCCCTTGAGATAATAAAAGAATTGAATTTTTCCTTATCGGTCATCTATTTTTCTAGCTAAAGCTATTACTCCCTCTCTGCGGTTGCCAGGCAACAAGAAATATTAATAGCAGCTTTTATTAGCTTAGCTTTAGCAGTGGAGTACCAGAATGAGAAAATGGAAAACATAAATGTGTTACATAAATCTTTCAACCTTTCAGGGTTTGTGTTAGTCTCTGTTTTCATAATGATTTATTGAAGTGATGGTTCATTTATGAGAAAAAGGAGTGTGAAATAAGAAAACGGAACATTACCCTGAAGGACTGTTTGAAAATAAATAATTATAGGAGGTGAAGAAAAGCTGTTTAAAACCATTTTTCTGAGTTTTATAAAATTTAAAAAGACATATTTCTTTCATTTATTGCCTCTGAGAAAAACACTAGCAGGGAATTGCAAACAGGGCTCTGCTTAATACAAAGGACCCTTCATGTAGGGTTGTGTTATTACTATTTTCCACCAAGAGCTCATGTTTGGGAGTTTAGTTTTTAAATACTGAGCCATTAATAAGCAGGAAGCCGAATTAGTCAAAACCTTAAAGCACACGACACAAAATTGCCAGTGAAAACTTAGCCAGGACTGAAACAAGGGGAACTCAGGGAAGTTTTTGCTGCTGGTGACCCGACCAATGCTCTTCCTGGTTTATTTATTTATAAAAGCTCCCCTGAAGAGCATGAACTTGCTTTGAAGGGCACTGCTGCCTGCACACTGTACTGGGGTATGGATTATTATAAATAACTTATATTAACAGGCAGTGATTCAGAATTATTGAAATATTGATGTATTGGAAGTATTTGCCCAGAGCCTGCTGGGATCATGGATTTCCAACGGCCCGGAGAAAAGTCTGGCACAGCTTCCTTGGCTTTTGTGGCAATATCTGACTGGATATAAGGAAGAAGTTGTTTACAATGAGGGTGGGAAAAACTGCCACGGTTTGCCCAGAGAAGCTGTGGCTGCCCCATCCCTGGAAGTGTCCAAGGCCAGGTTGGATGGGGTTTGGAGCAATCTGGGGACTGGCCTTGCCACCTGCCCACAGGACAACTTCACTGGAGGGCTGGTGAGCACCTGGAGCTTCTCCCTGGAGCCTACAGCATCCCAGCTCTGGGAAGCAGCTGCTTTTCCTCCCCGTGTCTCATGTGGGACACAGGCAGCTGGGTTGCTGCTGGTTTGTTTTACTGCTTTCCTCTCTGCTCCACTCCAAAGCCCCATCACGCTGGGAAACAGTTACTCAAAGCCAACGGAAAACTTCAGGAATTTCAGGGTAGCACTCGCCTTGCTTCTGCAATTCACCCCCTTTACCATTTTACTCTCTCCCCTCTTCCTAAGCAGGTTCCACAGCTCACTGGGAATTCGGCATTTTACACCATGGATGTGCTTTTTGCTACTGAGGATTTCAAACATTTTCCAACGAGTCTCATTCCACTCACCAAACTGAAACAAGGACCTTCCAGAACCTGTGGCTGAAGCCTTTTTTCCCTTCCACCCTCTTCCTGGGAGCAGAAAAAAGTCATCCCAGTGGGCTGAAGGAAATGTCAGTGTCTTAAAAGAGTCACAAAGACCTCTCCTCGTGAGAAGCAATGGGAAGATGCAGACACAGGGAGAGCTGTCAGTCTCTCGAACCAACTCTGTACATCTACAAAATCCATGCTGGCTCATAACAGCAGCCAACATGAAATTCCCATATGCAGAAATCCATGGCTCTGCCCACACTCCTCTGGCCAGGGCAGAGCAGGAGGGACCAGGGTGGCTGGTTTTTTTGGGATGCCCCAGCGTTGCCTGTGACCAGGCTTGGGGGAGCGGAGTTTTGGGGTCCTGGAGCAGCGCTGGTGGGTTCCAGGCTGTGCTGTCCCCCCACGCAGGGGTTCCTGGCTCTCCCCAGCCCAGCACTGTCCCAGCTGGTAAGCAGAGGCACCCCCAGCCCTCTTGGCTGCTATCCAATATTTATTGTGCTGCCTTGGAGATTCCTGGGCTCTGACCTTGATCGCCCTTTGCTTCTGTCAAAAATGTTCTGCCAAATCCACTCTGAAATGTCATTTATTCCCAGCAGCTCCTTAACCCAGCGGGCACCCACCTTGCCACTGATCCACAGCACATCCCTGCCCCCTCCCCTGCCTTCTCCACATCCCCAGATCCCAGCCCCACTGTGATCCCGGCCCAGCAGGACTCCCTGTGGATCCTTGGAAGGCTCAGCTGCTGCTTGCCCACACTGTAACACTGCTGGGATGTTCACAGTGGGCAAAGTTACTCTCTTCCCAAGGAAAACATGTGTTTTTCCTCTTTGATTACTTTTCCCTAATCACTCCCATTTCTCATTTACAGTCACAACTCTCCTATCTTCTTTCCCTCCTGCCATTCCTCCTTCTCTTTTATCCCTCTTTTCCCATAGGACAAGAGAGGCCAGTACAAAAAAAAATCCACTGCAATAAGAATTTTCTGTTTGTTTCTTGTCACCAACACAAAAAATAACAAACCTTCCCCAAAGGAGCCAGCCCTGCCTCCTCCCCAGCCTCCCTACACCCCCTTCCAGAGGTTCTCCACCCATCACATCCTGTCATTGCTCTCCCTGCTCCTGTCCATCCATCCCTGCTTTCCTCCCCTGCAGCTCCCTGCACCCCACATTCAGTGATGGAAAACTCCCTTAACTTCTGAAAACTCATGCAGGGATAAAAAAAGGGAAATAAAGTGACAGAAACAGCAGTGCAGAAGCAGGATATGGAAATGTAGAGCTGGTCCACGGGCAGATCCAAGTGTGCAG
Source organism: Ptilonorhynchus violaceus (assembly GCA_013397565.1). Taxonomy (NCBI): domain Eukaryota; kingdom Metazoa; phylum Chordata; class Aves; order Passeriformes; family Ptilonorhynchidae; genus Ptilonorhynchus; species Ptilonorhynchus violaceus. Next base: position 699,490 of record VZRJ01003711.1, read on the forward strand.
AGTGGTGACGTGGAGGGTGCTTTGGATGATGGTGCTGAAGGAATAAGGAAACACAGAAGTGATGCTGGATTTGGGTCAGAGGAGGGTCTTAATCTCCTCACAGTCCATGGAGCTGCTCCTGGAGCCAGGAGCAGTGGCTGGCACACAGCAAATCCACCCTCGCTCTCCAGCTCCCATCCTGCCATGGGAATTTCTGGTCACCTGCACGCTGGGAGCAGCAGCCTGTCCCTTGGAGAGGCACTGGGAGGTTTAGTGCAATCTGAGGGTAACGTTGGGACATCCCAGGACAAGAGACACACACAGGGGACAGCAACCTGCACCTGTATTTCCTTTATTCACTTCTGAGCTCTCCAGAAAAATACCAATCCCACGGCTCTCAGTGAATCCTACCTCATGTCCTCTCAATTGTTAGAGATTTGTCCATTTTTTTTCTCCTTTTTGACTTTAAAAAATCCCAAGGCTCGAGTTACATTTTTACAGCAAAAGTCTGACCAATGTCTAAACATTTTACCTCGAACTGCTTGTCATTTGTCAGTGTATTCAAACCAACAGACACAGCAACTGAGGCAGGAAATAGCTGTGCATGCAAAAACCTGTAGGAAGTACAGCAAAGAGCAGCAGGGAGCAGAGAGGCTCCAGCTCCAGCATTTGCATGAGCAACGCTGGACCTGGAACAAAACCAAAACCTCTGCATGCTGAGCCACCTCCTCTGAGGTGCTGAGGCAGGGCTCACTCCCAGACTGGCCTCCCAACCCTGCCTGTCTGGAAATAAATCCTCTCTTTCTGGAATTGTTGGCAAACCAGCCCCAGAGTGGTTTGGGTTGGAAAGGAACCTTAAAGATCATCTTGTCCCACCCCCTGCCATGGGCAGGGACACCTTCCACGAGCCCAGGTTGCTCCAAGCCCTGTCCAACCTGGCCTTGGACACTTCCAGGGATCCAGGGGCAGCCACAGCTTCTCTGGGCAGCCTGTGCCAGGGCCTCCCCACCCTCACAGGGAAGAATTCCTTCACAATATCCCATCTAACCCTGCCCTCTGGCAGTGGGAAGCCATTCCCCCTGTCCTGTCCTTCCAGGGCCTTGTCCCAAGTCCCTCTCCAGCTCTCCTGGAGCCCCTGTAGGCACTGGAAGGTGCTATCAGGTATTAGAAGTTTAAAATGTGCTCTCTCTCCAGGATTCTTCTGTCCCCCACGTGCATGTGCTGCTCCCCCCAGCACTCACAGGAGCTGTGGGTGTGCTCTGGGACCAGCGCTGCCATCCTGGGCTGCTGCTGGGGGAAGGGGAGACTCAATTCCCCACCCAAAAGGGACAGAAATTGCTACTTTACAGTGGAGAAAAGGTTTTAATGAGAGGGTAAGGCAGGATTTAATTCTGACCTAAAACTGCAGCGCAGCTCCCTCCCCGATCCCGTTGCTGCCGGGACCTCTGGAGATGCATCACAGCTCCGGGGGTTTCCATGCAAAACTCAACAGTTTCAATTCACTCTCAGCTGCGAAACTCAGGGTCCACTGGACTTTTTTTTTTTTTATTTTCGTGGTAAGGGGCAAACAAATCTTAATCTCTCTATTCTACATTTACAGCCCACTAAGTCCCCTTCTTATCTTCTCTGGCTCGGTCCTGATTTATCGTCACCGCGCTGCATTTGTAAAACAGCACCATAAAGTAAGGAAGAGAACATTTCCCAAGGACTACTCCAAAATAAATTATTTCAGACTCAGGGAAGCTGCTTAATAAATCCCCCTCTTCTTTTTTCTTCAGGTGTTTTAGAAAGTGATTTATAAGCGCAATATCACCTCTCAAAAATGAGACAATCAACACAGGATAAAATTATCATGTTATGAAAATAGGGGTCAGGCAAAGGGGCTGTGCTTTAAATTAAACCAGGGGAAAATATTTCATCTGAAATTGACTCTTTTTGTCTCAGAAATGAATGTTTTAATCACCTAAGAACCTAAAAGGTAACGCAGAGTCCTAAGTAATATTTAATTCCATAGAAATATGCCTCTGTTCAATATTGATGGGCAGAACATGATATTTCTCTCAAACACACTAACAATGAAACTCGGAGCCTCATCAGGACTTCAGAAAGCCTTGGGATTTTCCTAGACTCAGAGATAATATCCCATTTAAATATTTAAATATCACTACCTTTCAGACCCTTATCTCGTCAAGCAATCAACACCAAGCGTTCCCCAGCCAGGCAGGGCCAGGCTCCCAGCCATGCTCTTTAAGTCAAATTAACTCTGTTTGATATCAATGTCACTCAAAACCACCGATCTTAGAGAGAAACAATGTCCAAAACCAACCACGGGGCTGAATTTGCCAAAGAGGAAAATGGTATTAAACAGCAACAGTATTAATTCAATATTACTGTCAAAATCAAGTCACAACCCTTCCTCGGTGCTGCTGATGCAGGAGCATTGTAAGGTCTAATTAGCCCTGGAGTTTCTTCCCAGAGCTGCACTTTACTTCATTATCCCTGCCTCGTTTATCCCTACGGATGAGTCATTTGAGACTCGGCAAGGTATCCCCTTCCCAGGGCGTGAGCCAGGAGGCAATTTGAGTTTGTGAGCACCAGGAGGGATCCTGTTCCCCTGGAAATCAATAGGACAGCTCTCCCTCCAGGGAGCATCCGTGCTCCTCCTGCCGGTGCCACCGGGGCCACCCTGGCAGCGGGACACGGGGGTGGCAGGGAGGAGGAGAAAGGATGCAGGTGGAGGGACTGGGAGCAGCCTGGTCACCTTCCCATGGGGATGGAGCACGGGCACTGTTCTTGGTTCAGGGAGGATGGGGGAAATCACCCTTCCCCTGCTCCTGAGTGCGTGATGAGGCTCAGGAAGACACCGAACTGAGCATAAAATTGCCACCATGGGCACAGTGACTGCACCCCCTGCCCACACACCCTGGCCTCGGTGGGCAGCAGCTCATCCCACCCCTCCCTGAGCAAACAGCTCCTCAGCAAAACCCTTCTCCGCTCCACTGGCTCACAACTGGAAACACAGAGCGGTTTGAGGAATGACACGAGGGGCACTGACCGTGGGGAGCTGGCTGGAGAGGAGATGCCCGTCCTGACTCAACATGTTGGACACCATGATGGCCGGCAGGTCCATGTTCTGGTAGGGATAGGCTGGGATCAGGCTGTTCGGAGGGAGGCTGTGGCACAGGGAGTGGTATCCAGCTTCGTGGTCCACCAAGTGCAGGAGGGACGGGTCGGGCAGGTTCGGGGGCGTGATGGGAGGGATCTCGTAGTCCTCGTTGTTCTCATTCTGACTGTTGTACGTCTGAAACGCCAAAGAGACAGTTTGCAACGTGTCACTGCCCTGCTGCTTCAGCCAAGAGAAATGATGATTTCTGTAGGAAATACATGTTCCCGTGGAAATGGTTTGGGTGTAATAAAAAAGGCACCTCCGGTGCTGCACGCCAGGTAGGAGCCAGGGTGTGGGTGTGGCAGCGCTGCACCGTCCATCAGGGACACCACGGGTCCTCACACACCTCGGATCCACTCGGGGCTCCCTTCTCCAACACTGCATCCCTGCTCATCTTTAACTCCCCAAAACCTCAGCAGGAACTCCCACACCTGGACCACAGCCAGGCAAGTGATGGCTGCAGAGCCACGGCCATGGAAGGGCACGGCTGCTTCCCGACCAGACACGGCATTCCCAGGTCAAAGCCTCTCTCTGAGCACCCAGCTCAGCTCCTACCTACAGCTGGTGTTTTTAAGAGTTTTTGTGAGAATTAGATCTGTAGAAATAACAATTACTTGCAACAAAATTCATAGAATTATGGAATGGTTTGGGTTGGAAGGGGCTTTAAAGCTCATCTCATTCCAACCCTGCCATGGGCAGGGACACCTTCCACTAGCCCAGGTTGCTCCAAGACCTGTCCAACCTGGCTTTGGACACTTCCAGGGATGGGGCAATCACAGCTTCTCTGGGCAACCTCTGGCAGGGCCTCATCACCCTCATAGTAAAGCATTTTCCCCTAATATCTAATCTAACCCTGCCATCTGTCAGTTTAAAGCCATTCCCCCTTGTCCTAATTCCTGCTGAATCCTCAAAAACTCCAGCACAGAAGCTACAACTATGGAGGGAGATTTGGAAACACTTTTCAAAAATCCTTTAAAGAAAGCCTGACTTCACCACACATGGAGATTTGTCCTTCCTTATATCCTCTCCCAAATTTCATCTGGAGAAGCGTTCCCTCACCTCCCTACCAAAGCTCCCTTGAGGTGACACGAACAAGCTCCCCATGTTTTTTCATGGATTGTTTACTTTTAAGCACTCCCATTTATATAAAAAATATGTTACTGCACCTGTGCAATCATTTTCACTTCAGACAAAACCATCTTTTTTCTTCGTAACGTGTGAATCTATCCAAAATTATTAATTACCAACGCAGAATATAATGAGTCTCTGGCAGAGGAGGCTTATTCTAAACATCTACTGTTTCAGATATTATTACAGCATATGAAATTCTGATTAGCTATAGTATTATACACATGCTGAAGCTAAATTTCCCAGATCACCTAGTTTCATGGTTGGATTTGGACTTAATACTTGATTTAAGAGCAAAACCCCAGATGTTAAAAAACCAGTTAAGCGCTGTAGGCTTTAATAATCCATTGTCCCAGAGCTCACCCCCAGATTCATGCTCTTCATCACCACAGACTGTGGGGAGAAAGTCCTTAATAAAATAAAATAAAGCCTCTATTTAACTGGAATACCGAAATCAGTGGGAGAGGCAGCAGGGAGAAAAGGAGGGATCTGTGGATTGGTGAAAGGGCACGGCCAGGGAGAACCATGGGGTGTCAGAGCAGGGGGTCACTCCTGCCTCACCCCACAAGTGGGGTGGAAGCGACTGAACCTCTGCTGAACTGAACTGCCCCTCTCACCTTCCCTCAGCTCGGTGCAGAGAGACAAAGAAAAGAGCAGCTGACACAACAGAGGGATGGGATGTCATCCAGGGGGATCTGGACAAGCTGGAGAAAAGGGGCCCAACGAGGTTCAGCAAGTCCAAGATCAAGGTGCTGCACCTGTGCCTAAAGGGGCTCCAAGAGAGCTGGAGAGGGACTTGGGACAAGGCCCTGGAGAGACAGGACAAAGGGAATGGTTACCCACTGCCAGAGGGCAGGGTTAGATTGGATATTAGGAAGGAATTGTTCCCCATGAGGGTGGTGAGGCCGTGGCACAGGTTTCCCAGAGAAGCTGTGGCTGCCCCATCCCTGGAAGTGTCCAAGGCCAGGTTGGAGCAACCTGGGATAATGGAAGGTGTCCAACCCCCGAAGTACTGGAGCAAGATGAGCTTTAAGGTCCCTTCCAACCCAAACCTTTTGATGATTCTATGATTTAAGAGCAGGTTCTGCATGTCTGACCCGAACCCACATGTTCACCTGAGATTCCCATTGGCTGTAGGGAAACAGGAGCATCCCAGAAACACAAGACAGAGCCTGGGCCGTGACAGCCCTGTACCAACTGTTACTGCTCAGGGGAAATTGAAGCCCAGCTCTTTTTCCAGTCAGCTTCTGTCTCACATTGCTGTTACACAGGGCTGAGGGGATGTGCACAAGGCAGACAGAGAGATCCCATTTAACACTTCTCGTAGCCAGGTTTCCATTCGGGCTGTGCTCCTCGAGGTACACCGATTCTTTCCCAGTTATTTAAGAGGATTTCACTCTGTGCTTTCCAGAAAGGGATTTAAATAAATCATCGCACAGCAAACTTGTTCCTCCAACTGGTTTATTTTGGTATCAGGTATATGAGCAAGTGGCTTTGCCGTACTTAACTAAATTATGTAAAACCCACTCAAAGTTTCCTAAAGCTCTCTTCAAAACTGCGAGTCCCCTGTGTTGCTGCAGAGCAGCTCACCCAAGGGCTTTGAGGTGGTTTTGTGCAGAGTGCCAAAGCCCCGGCGCCCTGCTCACCCCCTGGCACGTTCCTGCCTCTGTTCTATTCAACCCAGGGGAAAGAAAAAGAGAAAGAAAGAAAAAAGGAAAAAAAAAAAAACAAACCTGTTTAAATCACAAAGCTTTCCGAACAGCTACAGCATTTTGCAGACGTATCAAAATTACAATCAAAGCTGTACACAATCAAAATCAGATTAGACAATATCCAATCAACATAATCAGACTCGGCGCCTGGCAGCTTTCACACCCTGGCGCTACCCAGCTTCCCCCAGCGAGCCGCCCTCACCCTACGTGTGCTTTAAAGAGATGGCCGGGAAGATAAGGATGGAGGTGAGACACACAGACGCTCAAAAGGCTGGGAAAAGGGGTGGTTTACTGTCACACACGGTGCCTGTTGCCATGCCCAGGGTGACACCCCCGTCCCCACAAGGAGCAGTTTCACATGGTGCGCTCAGAGCCGTCCCCTCCACCCCTCTGCAGCAACACCCAACGCTCCTCTCCACCACCGTGCGGGCTCTGTGGCAGATCCTATTTCCTATTCTTATGTTAATTTGAATTAAATTAAACAGCCAATTATACGTTCTAAGGATACATTACAAATTAGATTAGCGGGCTGGGCTGAACCCATTCATCCCACCAGGACTGGGAGCAGAGCAGCTCGTGCTGCTGAGTGCCTGCCCATTTTCAGGGCACAAAACCAGCACGGAAAATCTAGGATTTTCCACTGTCAGACAGATGACAGTCGTTGTGATTACACATTATTCCTCTTCAAATTAAAACACTGAAATCAGCTGAAACAACGAGCCTCTTCTTGCAAACCCTCTCGTGGCTCGCGCTGCCGGGCAGATGCCGGGTGCCGCTCCGAGCAGGGAAGCCCCGCTCCTGCCTGCAGTGGGATGGAGCCAGGCCCTGTCAGAGAGGGGACACTGCCCCTTCTCTGAGTCCTCCCCTGCCCTCAGCCCCACAAGCATCCCTGTGCAGCAGCTAGAGGGGTTGTATAGGATCTAACCACCCTGAGCACAGCCCCAGGGTTATCACAGAATCATAAAACAGCTTGGGTTGGAAGGGACCTTAAAGCTCATCTCATTCCATCCCCTGCCATGGGCAGGGACAGCTTCCACTATCCCAGGTTGATCCAACCTGGCCTTGGACAGTTCCAGGGATGGGGCAGCCACAGCTTCTCTGGGCAACCTGTGCCAGGGCCTCAGCACCTCACAAACAAGGTTATGCCCCATGCTTGCACAGGATGGCACAGGATGGCACTGCAGCAGATACAGCCAACCTCCAAGCAGTAAAATTGTATTTTAAAACAGTTTTTCCTTCTTGAAATCCAAATCTGAGCAAGGGTCCCTGGCCCGTCTCCATCCACCTGCAGATTCAGGGTCAGCACACAGAGGAGTGGAGAGGAGGTGATGTGGGGGGACTCTAATGGGAAGAAGAAGGGTTCTGGTTTCTGGGAAGGTGACACCCAGGCCATGTCCAGGACCAAGAAGAGTCAGAATTGGAAACTGGCTGCTCCCTCCCAGCACACAGCACAGGGCTGAGGACACATTATTCAGAATCACTTGAGAGGAACAGCAGAATTCCTGAATCCCTTGCAAGAGCATGGAGTGCCTGCACAGGCAGGTCCCACTGCTGAGCTGCCGTGGCACCAGCTGCCAAAAGCACCTGCAGGTTTGGAGACACCCCGGCATGGTCTCCTGCCAACATTGCTCCCCACCACAGGACAACAGCCAGGATCTCCTGGACTTGCTGCGTTCCCTGATGCTTTTCAGGAGAGGGAGATACAGATGAGTAGGAGGCACCCCAGATCCCTGGGACCTGCAGGAGAAGGCTCTCAGGCAGGAGGCAGCTTTGGGGACTGGTGTGTTGATGGCAGGTGGCTCATTGCTGCTGCGAACACGGAGCACATCTGTGGGTTAGGGACGTGCCCCGGCTGTCCCTCAGCCCTGCACTGTGACACAGCCCGATGGGGACAGGGACCCTGCTCACCCCCTGCCAGCAGACCCAACACAACCCTCGATGCTCCTGTGCTGTCTCCTGAGCTGCAAATAAATCCGAGCCCTGGCGAGCTCCCATCACCCACCCTGGAACAAAACCTCTCTGAGCCCTGGAGCGTTCCCAGCAACCTCAGCAAAGAGGAGGATGAACCAAGGGATTTCCAGATGTTTTAATGTCATGCAGCTCTTAGGGCCCAGCTGTGACTCAGCCAGAGCCATGACCAAGCCATGTTCTAAAAGACACTACAAATTCATGTGCAGGTGACTCGAGAGGGAGTAGCAAGTGTTGAGCAAGCCTATAAATGATGCCTTCAGCTTCCTCCTGCCTCTCCCCTCCTGGAAGGGGAGAAGAGCGCTGTCCTCCTTCACAAAACGCTCCCGAGCCAGGCAGCACCCTCCCTGCACTGCACACTGGTGTTAATCACAGGGGACATGACTCGACCAAGGACCTGGGAAAGCATTCTGCTCCTCGGCAGCGTGGCAAATGTCCAGTGACCCCAATTCTCCTCTTAGTCATGTTCTGTGTGATCATCCGTGAGGAGCCAGGAGTTGCAGCCGAGCATTGATTTGGAGGAATATTATTCACAGAGAGAAGGATAAAGATTTGTGGTATTACTGCAGGTAAATATTTGCCCTGTCAAAAAGCATTCAACAGTAAATACGAGCCTAAGAGAGAACATTTGTTCTCGGGAAGGTACAAGGAAATCCGCAGGCTGGTGCAATCTATCCAGGTGACACAAACCACCGTGGACCCTGTGCCATCCCTCATCTGACTGCGTTTTTCCTGAAGCTAATGCAAAAGCTCAGTGACCCTCTTGACACTTCAGAGATGAGACGGGTCTAAAGAGACCCAAACCAGCCTGGCGAGTCTGCAAAGTGAGGAGAACACTGATATTTGTGAGGCTGAGAGGCGTGACCGAGAGCTGCAGCTTGAGCTCCTGGTGTGCACAAGGAGCACACAGAGGTTATGGGGTGCCCACACCCCATAAGTGATGGCAATCCCCCCAACCCCATCCCAGCAGGACCCCAATCCCAGGGCTGAAGTCCCAGGGAGAGCACTCTGCCACTCAGCTTGGGAAGGAGCTGCAGCCAGCCAGGTGGTTTTGGGGGTATCTCAATCATTCCAAGGCTGGATGACGTGTCAGATGGAGTCAGAAGATAGAGAGGCACATGGATGGCTTGGTCATACTGACACATTCCCTGTTTTTCTCTTACACACATCTAAAATATTCACCACGTGCCACTGGTCACACCCACTGCAGGGCACGCCAGGCTGGGAGAACACCTTGAGCCACATGGAGAGGAATGGAGTCCAAACACAAGGAAAAAGGGAAAATTCAAGCTTCCTGAAGACCAGCTCTCCCTGTTTCCTCAAACCCATTACTCACACAAGCACAATCCTGTTTGCAAGAAGGGGCTTTCTCCAGTGCAGGAACCACAGAGGTTTTCTGCTCTTCTCAAGGCACTGAAGCCACAGGGCCAGAAATGTCAGCTGAGGTGGCCGGAGAAAGTGGAGGTCACTTGGGCACTGCAAACTCCAGAGGAACATTCCGGGGCCAGCAAGGGAATGAGACAGGAGCTCGCTGTGGGGTCGCCCAGGGGGGTTGCCCCTTTCAGCACCCCTTCCCCAGGCAGGGATGCCAGAGGGCTCCTGCTCACACCTGTGATTCCCAAAGCCCCGTGCCAAGAAGGGAAGCAGCGCTGATTTTCTGCGTCAGCAGCTCTGGGCCTTAGGAATGGAAATTGATTTGCCTCATCCCCGCACAAGGGGATCTGTGTGAATAGCAGGGCCAATGAATTATGTGGGGAGAGGTGGATAAATACTGGAAAGAAGTATTTATTAACAGCCAGTCACATACAATCTACAAATTGTCTTTGAAGTGTTCCCAGCCCCTGCTACATTAATTTTCACATGCTCAGGTTTTTTTACTGGGGGAATGCTGTTGAAAGGGGAAAAATGAGTTCTTGCATGAACAGAAATGTGCCCTGGAAGTGTCTGCACAATGTTCAGTAAGAGGCTGGGAGCTCAGCAGAGCAGCAGGGAACCTGTGGGCAAGTGGGCTCTTCCTGCCTCTGCGTGTGCTCCTCTTCCATACCCACAGCAGTGGGGTTTAAAATCTTAGAATCCCAGAATGGTTTGGGTTGGAAGGAACCTTAAAGATCATCTTTTTCCAAACCCTCTGCCACGGGCAGGGACACCTCCCACTAGCCCAGGTTGCTCCAAGCCCTGTCCAGCCTGGTCTTGGACATTTCCAGAGATGGGGCAGCCACAGCTTCTCTGGGCAGCCTGTGCCAGGGCCTCTCCACCCTCACAGGGAAGGATTCCTTCCCAATATCCCATCTAACCCTGCCCTCTGGCAGTGTGAAGCCATCACCCCTTGTCCTGGCACTCCGGGCCCTTGTCCCGAGTCCCTCTCCAGCTCTCACAGAACCTCTTTAGGCACTGGAAGGGGCTCCAAGATCTCTCCAGAGCCTTCTCTTCTCCAGGCTGAACACTCCCAGCTCTCCCAGCCTGGCTCCAGAGCAGAGTTTATTCTCTTCAAAAATCCCAAACAAGTGCTGGTTGACCCAAAGAGCAAACCCACACCTCCACACTCCCTGTTTCTCCCCATTTCTCCTGCTCCGTGGGCATTGCTCCGATGCGGACTCTGCACACTGCAGCACAAAGCCATTCCCAGCTCAATCCCAGCACTTCTGGATGGCTTCACCTTGGAATAAGCTGGATATTTATACCTTTAAACTTCACGTGAGCTGACTTTCTCCTATTTCCTACAGATCCCATGCAGTCCTGGTGCCACAGCTCTTCCCAAAGCCGAGCCTGCCGGATGCTTTCAACCAAATCTGACAGCTCAAAAAAAGTCTCTTTCCTACAAATTTTATAAACCCAAGTGTTTCATAAAACCATTTGTGCACAGAGGGTCCTAAACATTCTTGCTTGCACCCAATTTTGCATTTTGGGGGGTTATTTTCCACTCTCAGGACTCAGCTTGTCCGTTGGTACCTCAGTTGTGTGGGTGGGAAACAAAGAACACGGTGCCAGTTGTTTATAATCATCTGAATGATGGACAATCCCTGAAATTCGACCTAGGCATGATGTGAAACACATGGGAGTGATTCTGCTGCCTCCCCTCCCCTGGCACCACAAGCTCACAGTCAGGTTTGATATTGTCCAAGCTGCTCTTGACCTGCATCACCACTTCACCAAAAAAAAGCTAAAAATAATGGAGTTCTAGGAACAATTTATGGCAAAAGAAATCAGCCTTATTGTAGGTTTAAAAAAGGCTCCCAATTCTCTCTCTCTCGCCCTCTATTTTTTTTTTTAATCAGTATCTTATCCAGAACTGGAATCCTGTCAAGAATAGTGGATAGCAGAGAACTATAACTTCTTATTATGTGTATAGTGATTTTATGAATTCAGTGGGGAATGAAATGCAATTTTGTCAGACTTGTCTGTGTTCATAATGACCAAGTCAAATTAATCATCGTGGATAATACTCCTGTGTCAGCCATTCAAGAGATTTTTTAATAGAATTTTTCTGATTCATGTCTTGCAGTACATCAGATCTGTAGTAATGCAGGCACTTCTAAAAATCAGTGCAATTATGGCTTCTTGTTGGCCTGTCATTTTCCTGGAATAAAAATGTCTCTGCAGAAGTCATATACTGTACATAAACCAAAATGGAAAACAAAAATATAGTTACAATTAGGCCTGATTTTTTTTCTAAAGATTTAATATCTTTTTGAGGCCATTATTTATAGGCAATATATAAAACTCCAGTGCACGACGTGAAGATGGACTGGTTTATCACAACACATACCAATTTTATCCCGGTTGTCATTCCTCCTTTGATTGCCCTGGGAGTTAGTGGGGTTTGCAGGCATGGAAATGACTATCCCATAGAACAAACAGGGGATAGGTAATGGGTTTGCAGTCAAATTATTGTGTTTATTAAAAATGTATCCAGGAAAGCCCACTCAGATCCCAAAGGGCTCTTGCTCAGGAAAATCTGTGGTTCAAGCAAAGGTTACGGTTTCCATAAAGGCAGATCTGCATGCACGGGGCAGCAGAGCAGCAGGCAGGGGGAGAGGAAGGATTAGGAGTGCTGTGTTTATCCTTCTGAGGAGAGAGACACAGACAGACCCCTAACTCCCCAGGGACACAGACAAAAATGAGTTTTGGAAGTAGATACCCCCAGGAATAAAGAGGGGAAAAAAAATGTAATCAGATATCTCAGGCTTTCCTTCGTTCATGGAAGGCAGCAAACGTCTCACAGGACCCTGCCAGAGCCCCACATGTCCCACAGGGAGCTCCACGTGACCCTGGTGGGACAAATGTCCCTCCAGACCCACCTTCCCCTGCCAGCAGGCACCTCCTCTGTATGGCAACACCATAGCAAAGACCTTCGACTCCCAAATCAGCAGATCAGGGAACCACAGAACGGTTTGGGTTGGGAGAGACCTTAAAGCCCCTCCAGTCCCACCCCCTGCCACGGGCAGGGACACCTTCCACCAGCCCAGGCTGCTCCAAGCCCCATCCAGACGGGATATTAAGGCTCAATAGCTGCTGACAGCGTTTTCAGACCTACTCAATATTGGTTTTCACAAACATCAGCAATAACCAGGGCTCCTGAAAACCCTTGGTTGTATCTCCACGTGCAGGGCTGGGGCTGTGGGGCACATTTGATGCACTCCTGGGTGACCCAGAGTACCAGCTCACCTCATCTATTTTTTTTCCTTACCTACCCACGCTGGCAAGGGAACTGTTTCCTTTCCCTGTGTTTTTTGTGGCTGTTCTTCCCCAGTCTCTCAGAGCAAACGTGGTAGAGCTCCAGGGAAAGGCAGGAGATGTGCAAGCTCTGCTCCACGTTGGCAAAGAGCACCCTCTGTCATCTGCCTCACAATCAGCCTCCTTAAAATTGTTTCTAATGATTTTTGCCTGGTTTTAAAACGTATTAAAGGCACTGTACATCCAGTGAGACAGGAGGCAGTGGGATCTAAAATTAGACTGATGAGGCCAGACAAATATAAATCCATTTCTTCTCTTTCCCAGGATCTCGCCTGGAAGTGAATACAAGGAGTATCATATTCTACTCAAGAACATCATGCATTTCGGGGAATTATTTGAGTACAGGTTTTACATAATTGCCCTTTTTGTCTCATGGCATACTGAACTTGCATAATAAGCTCGGTGCTCTCACAGCAATCCGTTGTTGGGCTGGATGGATTTGGTGGGGTGTGTTGAGCCCAGGGTATGTTACACAATGGTGTAAAATGCACTGTAAGCAGGTCAAGAGATAAGGCAGCCCCGAAACAGGAGCAGGCAAGGAAGAATTAGTAAAAAGCACTCTAAGAAATTAATTCAACCTGGCTTCAGTCGAGACAGAAGGACCCAGAGCAGGAAGGAAACCACACTCTGTACCATGCTTCCAGATTTTGTCTTAGAGCATTTCCCTGGTGCTCCAAACTGAAGGAGAGGAGCTAAGGGATTAAACAAATCTTTTGGGCCACGCTTTGCATGGATGGTTTGTTTGCACCGAGTTTTTCAGAGTTTCATCTCAAAGGACATGTCCTACTCGTGGCCATATCACAGCCACCCTCTGTGCTGTGCTCTGCAGCAAGATCCCCCAGCAAAGCCACAATGGCAACACAACCCAACTGCAAGCCAGACTTTTTTTCTCCCAGATGTACCTTGGGTTGTTTTGATTTTTATTTTTTTTTTTAAATCAGCAAAAAGACAAATTTTCCAATGAAAATTTGGCCCTCGCCACCCAAGGCACACCAGGAGTGGTGTGGGCGAGGCACCAGAGACACAACCAAGACCACATCACCACAAGCCCGTGAAGCCAACGCTGGGAATCCCATGCTGGAGCTAAAGGGACAATCACAATTTGTTCCTAAATGGCCCCACACCTCCCCTGGCTTGCTCCCCTCACTACACAAATGCACCATCTTCCCACAAGGAACCAAAGCACTTCACCCCAGGCTCTGCTTTTAGTGTGGAAACTCCACAGCACCGGGAATGTTGGTCCTGCTCATGGCCCCAGTCCTACCAAGGCAGAGCAAAGAGCAGTGACAGCACTTGGTACCCTGATTAAATCATCACCAACTGGGTCAGACCTGGTACTTTTGCTGAATTTCTTGTTATTTCCTGTTCCCAGCACCTTTGAAGCACAAAGCATCACCACAAATCCACTCTGATCTGGACCCTTATGCTTCTCAAGCCAGACTTGGGAACCACCAAAGCAAATCGACAAGAAAACTGTATATACTAAAAAAAAAAACCAGTAATAAAACCCAGCAGAAGCAGAGCCCCCTCTCCCCATCAGCCAGATTTGATGTGTCTGATTAGCACGAGGCAGGCAGGGGTGTGGGGATGGCTTGCATAATGTGGTGCAATCTAGCACCTCCCCCAGGGTGCCCAGCTGCTGCAGAAGCAATTTCACAGCTCATCATCCATTATGAGATTAAAATAATTTTTTTTTTTTCCTCCTCCCGTGAAGTATTAACAAATTGTGCAGGCAGCCCAGAGTTAGTGCCATTTACACAAATGGTACTGAATCACCCACCTAGTTATTCCTTAATGGATTGAGTATCTATGTTCCTCCTTATCCTGTAATTTAAAAACCTAAATACACAAACCTGTTTATTTGTCTCATCGGGCCCCGAGCCAGCACTCGCTGAGCCTGGGGACAGCGGGACAAAGGCAGAGCTGCTGCCTCCCCTGGACCTGCCCCAGCGCTTTACAGGGGAACAATACCAAAACATCCACGTGGATCGATAGGAAAAGGGAAAAGCACCACACAAAAAGCCCAAGCCCACCCTGAAATCCCTGCCAGGATTCACTTACTTTCCCTTCTGGGGGCAAAACTCACTGAGGCATCGCTGATGTAATGCAGGTTTCTCTGGTACACGAGTGAAGATGTAAAGCTGTAGTCAGAGCACCACTAATGGCTCTCTGAACATCCCTGCTTTATTGTGGTATCAGACGGAGAAGGCATGTTTAATGTTTAAACTTCCAACAACAAATGCCTTCAGCAAATATGTTTTATGTATTTATTCAGTGCTTCTTAAGCACCTGTCGCCTCAGCAGCTGAGGTGCTGCTTACCTCTTTTTTTATATTTATTTTATTAAAATTAAGAACATACCTCTGCTTTGTAAAATGCCACCTTCTTCCCTCCCTTCTCTACTCTTTAGCTCCAAGAGCAGCCTAAATTCTTCACCCATCCCTCCGCTGCAAAACAGTTCAGACTGCCAGGAAGGTGCCGAAACGGGGAAAGGAAATTAAGTGAAATCATCAGGGTGATAAATCAGCTTCCCATGTTATCCCAAAGACCCTCAGCACCAGAATCTGGCTCTGGCACACGGGACAAGTGCCAGACACCTCTGAGTCAGCTCTGCCAAAGCAAACCCCGAGGGGGGATGGAAAGAGCATCAACCCAATTCCAATTTCAGTGACGGGGTTTGCTTGGCCAAGAGAGGTATATGAGGAATTACCCATGGGATTGGGATGCCTCACTCCTTGCAGATCCTAAATATGCAGAATTCATCAACATCCCAGTCCCAGAACCACAGAATTATAGAATCACTAAGGTTGGGAAAGAGCTCCAAGAGCATCAAGTCCAACCTTTGCTGACCATGCCCCCTGAATTCAGTCCTCCCAGTCCACGAGATGTCAAGGTAAGAGAAGCTGTGGCTGCCCCATCCCTGGAAGTGTCCAAGGCCAGGCTGGACAGGGCTTGGAGCAACCTGGGATAGTGGAAAGTGTCCCTGCCCATGGCAGGGGGTTGGAACTACACGAACTTGAATGTCAACCCGAAGCATTCCATGATAATCACACAGGATCTCTCTCTGCCTCCTTTGCATTTACTGAGCTCCCAAGTACCACAGTTCTGACTCTTCCTCCACAACCACAACTCCGAGAATTTTGTTCTTTTCCTCACTTTTCCAAAGCAGAAGCTGCCATGTCGCAGGAGCACAAAGGTGCTGGGCTGTTAGGGAAAGCAGGAAGCACCAAGAGGCTCGTGACAAAATTGTGAGAACTGGAACATGGTGCATGGCCAAGGATCCAAATCCCCAGCGGAGGCGTGAAAATCTCAGCCTCAAGCCTCCAACACGGGAATTTTGGGAAACAAACAGATTTTATCTTTAACAATTTTAACAACTTCTTCTTTTTCTTAATAAAACCAGGCTTATGTACAGTATCTAAAAAAAGGCAGGAACACACACATGGCTGTGAGGGGCTCATCTATGTCCTACATCAGACACTCATCAAATTCTTTCCAAAGCATTAAGCAACCTGGACAAAATGAGCAGTGAGAGTAGGAACCATCCTTTCAGGAGGAGGGCAAAAGGGAAAACCATCATATTAACCATCCAAATAGCAATGTTTCCCTAAAGTAATGACAACTGTCCATCTAGAAGGACAGCCAGGACATCAACCTGCTGCTCACAGCCAGGAGCCTACACCAGGAACCAACTCCAACATCGGTGGTAAGAAAGGACCATTGTAGGCAGCTCTAGAGGCCATGGAGAACATTTGTGCACACAGGGAATGGCTTTGCAGAGGAAAAGAAGGTGTAAGAGGGCTCACAGCAACACCAGCACAACCTTCTTAACATGAGCACAAGGCCCTACCCAACACACAAGGCATGAGGTGGGAGGAGAGAGCAGCCTCAGCTCTCCAGAGGCCAAACCAACTGAGAGACTCCACTCATTGAGCAGCTGGAGAGGTTTTTTCTATTATTTTCTCTGGGTTAGACACACCAGGTGGAACCTGAACTGTTCCAAGGGAAGGGGGCAGAAGTGGAAGAGTCAAAATGAGAGAGAGAGGTGCTGATGGAGAGGAGGGGGAGGCTGTGAGCACAACAGGGCTGCACATAACAAAGCCAAAACATCAAGCCCACGGTAAAAATTCCCATTTTCCCAGCGTACTCAAGGGCTGCAGCTGCTATCTGTCAAATCCAAGCCCACACAAGGCCTAGATATTTCCATAAACCTGTGATGACTCAGAGCCAAGTGCTTCTATTGCCAATTCTAGTACCAAACCGGGCACCTCGAGTCCCACTTGGTGTTAAAAAAAAGCATCGGTCCAGTCTGACCCCAAATACAACAAAAATGGGACAGATCTTTTTGAGGAAGACTAGAGAAGTTTGTCTGCAAGCTAAGCTGTGTCAGCTTTCACCACTTCTATCCCTATTCTTGATACCAAATAACAGGAATCGCTTTCCAGGCTGAAACAGAGTGAGGCAGAAGTCAAAAATCAAGGATTGCATGGACAAAAGGAGAGGGAAGCAGGTGTCTCTAACAGGGACGTTGCAGCACTCCTCGATGCAGGATCTGGAAACCAGGGCAAGCAGAATTCCACCGCCTGTTCCACTCGCAGTGTTTCAAAAATTAAACACCGTCACATGAGCTGCTCAGAGCACTCCAGACTTTCCTGCACTTTACAGAGCAGCTTTCCTTTTTTTGTTTTTTTTTGGATTTCCAGCATCTCTGCCTGAACATGGCAAGTTCATTCCTGAAGTTGCACTCAAGTGCCCAGTAACTTGTTTTTGACACCAGTGTGAATTCCCAGCTTGCAGCACCTTGACCTGCACCCAGAAAATCATCACCTGCTGCTCCCTTGTGCCCCACCTACTTGCACAAGTGACGGATCCAGGCTGGAAACAAGCCTTTTGGGATATTTGCTTCCCAAATGCACTGGGAATTCACAAAGCCTGGGAAAAAAAAAGCTCCTCGAGAAAAAAGCAGCTCCCCTGGGGAGCCTGAGCCCTCAGCACCACGTAGGTGTGTGGTTTTGTTTAAAAGTCATCTGGAATTCTTAAAATAAATTGGCTAAATTGTCTTCCAGAGACTGACAGCTTTTTTTTTTTTCCCCCTCCTTAATAAACTTTCAGGGGTATCTTTATTGTTATGTCTAATTTTAGCGAAAACTAACATTTCCTGAGATTCAATTTCTCTCATAATTGTTGGAAGGAAACTAAACTGTCTGCTGTAAACATTCACTGTATTGTGTGAAAAGTATCTTTATTACAGCCCACTGGGAATACTAATAAAATTCCCAATCCTAGCCCTTCCTCACTTTTCTTTGTAGAGCTCGCTCTTTTCTCTTATATACCCATTAGTGTCAGTTCAAACATTCTGCGGGCGAGATATGAGAACTTAAAATATATTATTTAACGATCAAGGGTGGAATAAAGACTTGTGAGCAGTAAGAACCTTTCTGCCTTCTCTTTCGGTGCTTTCTATTACAGAAAATGAGGATGGCTCTTCCATTTGTCAGCCTTCGTGCTCAGAGTTGATGTAAAAAAATCTCATTAGTTTAGTCTGACATATATTCAATACAGTCTATGTACATATTTTTTTTCATTTTATTCTACAGCTGCAAAATGATACTAAATTTCATCAGATTGGAATGAAAACTGTGGTCTTGGAACATTTCCCTTTAAGGGTCTTATATTTATTCAGAATTCATGAATCATTTTCCAGTAATACAACTATAATTATTCTTAAAGTGTTATGTTTGAAGGTTTAATATGAAATACTTGCAAAAAGCTCTTTTTCACTTTGATAGTTTGTAATCTTCATGGTAATCAGATCAGTTAGCTCCTTGCCACAGCAGCCAGGAAAATACAATTTAATATGAATCTCATACTCTTCACTCATGTTTTAATTAAAGTAATAAAAGCCAAGTCGTATTTTGCCCTTTCCAGTGTACACAGATGTATAGACCTGAGCCAGACAGCATCAGATCCACCACTTTGGATGGCAGCTGATGGATCTGGTAGCGTGAGATAAATTGAATTCAGGCTTGCTCAGAGGCTGCTGATCATGGAGGTGCTGTCAGTGATGGGTGAGACCCAGATACAGATGGGAGCATGGAGCAAACGTGGAATTCCAGGCCACGGCAGCAGGAGCTGAGGCTGCTGTGACAGAGCCATCCCTCACCTGGCTCTGCTTCCAGAGCTCACCTCCCTGGGAAAGCTCCAGAACTGCCTCTGAATTTTGGTCCCCACCACGGCTCCAACCAGCCTGGCCTGGCGTGTCACCTGCAGGGGACAGATCTAAGCCTTCCCCAAGGGAGCAGGACCACCAGGGACTGGTGGCATCCTGTCCCCAGCCAGCTCGGGCCCCCTGCCCTGCCCAGCCTCACGGGCGGGGAGAGGTCGGAGCCTGACCCTGAGCGAGAGGAGCTGGGTGGCTGCACTTGGGATACACGACCCTCATCGCCCTCCAGTGCCTGCAGAGCCCCCACACCACAGAATCACTCAGGCTGGAAAACACCCCCAAGACCATCGAGTCCAAGTCTGTGCCCGGTCCCCACCCTGTCACCAGCCCAGAGCACTGAGCGCCACATCCAGGCCTTCCTTGGATACCTCCAGGGATAGGGACGCCAACAGCTCCCTGGGCAGCCCCTTCCAGTGCTTTCAGTGAAGAAATTCCTCCTGATATCCTATTCAAATCTCCCCTGGCACAGCTTGAGGCCATTTCCTCTTATTCTATCGATATTTGCTTGGAAGAAGAGCCCAACCCACACCTGGCTGCCCCCTCCTGTCAGGAGCTGTGGAGAGCCAGAAGGTCCCCCCTGAGCCTCCTTTTCTCCAGGCTGAGCCCCTTTCCCAGCTCCCTCAGCCACTCCTGGGGCTCCAGCCCCTTCCCCAACTCTGTTCCCTTCCCTGGACACTCCAGCTCCTCAATGCCTTTCTTGTGAGGGACCCAGAACTGGACACAGCCCTCGAGGTGCCTCAGCAGTGCCAGCACAGGGGACAGTCACTTCCCTGGTCCTGCTGGACACTCTAGCTTGGATCCAGATGCTCTGCTGATGGTCTGGCCCTCGTCGGTCTGGAATGGAGCCCAACCCCGCACGCGCCCAGGGCAGCCCCCCAGAGAGAAGGGCTCGTTCTGCCATCAGCCAAGGCAACAGAGGGGCTCTCCTTTCTGCCCAGGCCTCCATCCAAATGCTGAAGTGGAAAATAACATTTTCCTGCTGGAAGTAAGTGGCTCCTCAGTTAATCACTGTGTTGTGACAGCAGACCCAAACACCGGCTGGGGCTGGGTCTCCGATGAGAAGGGAAGAAGTAATCAATCAGCTGGGAAAGGAAATCCCAAGAGCAACAGGCTGGGTATTTTTTTTCCACCCTGCCGTGGCCCACGAAGCTGCATTTCCACAAATAAACACAGCACGAAGCTGCATTTCCACAAATAAACACGGTTTTCCAGAGCGACTCCCCAGAGGTCCATTAGAAAAGCAGGAGCCAAAGCCAACCCCCCCAACAGGACACAGGAGAAATCCTTGCTCATCACAGCTCCCCGAGGGCAGTGGGGCTGCACTGTCAGAGCTCAGCATCCATCCCTGGCTCCCTGTCACGCTGTGTCACAGCAGGAATTCGGGACACACGGGGCGAGGAATGAGCTCAGCACAAGGAGCGGGAGGATCCAAAGGCAGGAACAGTTTGTGGATAAAAGCTCCGGGATTGCCTTCGGCTGCAGCGACAGTCACCACTCCAGGCCAGCCCAGGAGCTGAGCAGAGGGGCCCTGGCAGGGGTTTAAAGCACCACATTAACCTGAGAGCTGTGCTTTAAAGGGGATCTGCTCCCTCCAGAGCTGCTCCAGGTTCTCCCACGTGCAGGTGTCCCCTTGCCCTGGGCCGTGCTGACCATCAGGGACAGTGGCTCTGTGTACACCACGTGCAGTCCCTTTACAGCAGTGCTGAGCACAGTGGGAAATCTTGGATAAATGCTCAGGAGGATGGACATCATCCTGCTATTCCTTCTCTGCCATCACCCGAGTACCAATCACCTCCCCAGCCACAGCTCTGATCCCTCCAGCCCTGGACCACACTCCTGCACAGATTGGATTTTTATTACTAATTTGTAAATGTTTCACTCTTTACAGACTTTTTCACTGCAAAACAAATCCCAGCTCTGGCTGAAGGTCCCCAGGCACGTTTTGATCCCACACCTCACAGACCAAAGGCTACAGCCAGGCATGCAGCTGAATACATACACTCTTATCATTGGGTCAAAACCAATCTCTGAGCTGATTCACATCTCAGGAGACCTTGGGAAGACTTGGAAAAGAGAAGGAAAGGTTACTGCTGGGACTGGGCAGACCTGGCTGTGCTCTCCAGGGAGACCTCGGAGAGTGGTGGATGCTGTGCCCAGCCCTTGGGCTGTCAAGTGTGGTGTGTGTTCCCCAATGCACCTGAGGATCTTCTTCTTCCTCCTGCCTTTGCCCCTAAACCTAAACCTATTCAGGAACCTCATCTCCTTGGTGAAATATCTCCACATGAAATTCAACCACCACAACACTTTCAGTGTTTCCCATCCCTACAAGACACTCTATAGCACCTGGCAGGTGTCTCCAGCTGTTTAAGGTGCTATTTCTTTTTCCCTTTTCCCCCAGAGTAAATGCAATAGAAGCAGAGACCACCCATTTTGGTGTAGGAACTGCTCAGTTGCATTAGCTTTTCTCTCTGTGCTGCTTGGTGGCTGTTTTTCAAACCCCCTAGTGCTAAAAACTCTGGAGTCCCTTGAGACCAAGGGTCCAAGATCATGTTCGTTCTGCTTGTAACACCAAGGGATTTTTTTTATTATTATTTTATTTAAGCACTACAGCCAGCCTTCCACCAGTGGTAACAACCTCTCTTGCTATGACTAAGCTACAGGAATGGCTTCCTGACTGCACCTTTCAAAAATTTCCCTGTCACACGGGAGTTCATGCAAAATTCACAAGCCTGGATCATCAGCTGTAGTTGTGCTCAACTCCCAAACCCCGCCTGGAAGGGTTTCCATTAGCTGCTGATTATAATAAATGACATGTAACACTCTATTGTTCATCCTAAAATAGCACATGAGATTCTTCCGGAACTGTCTGCTGAGAAAGGCATTTAGGATCCGTCAATGTCTTCCCTCTATTTTTTATTCTCCAGCACAACACATGAAATTATCCAGTATTGCTCAAAGAACAGCAGGGAAAGAGCAAAATCTGTATCTTAGCATGGGGGCCTGCAGTGCACACTCCCAGCACTGCCAAGCTGGGTAATCCTCTTTTAACTCTGAGTCTATACAAACCTCTCCCTTCTCTTCCCTAGGGGTCTTTTATACCCATGTATCTGTATGTTCTTGCAATATTTGCAATATATCACTGTAAAGGGGTTGGGGAGTCATCAGATGTTTACCTTCAGGAGTGCTCTGCCCCTGTTGTGGCCAATTCTAGTCTTCCAAAACTACTCTTTGCAGATTGGGAGAGATCAAGATGCTGCACAGACACAAGAGTAAAGTCCAAAGAGCACAAGACTGCTGGGGATTCAGGAGCACCAGAGCTCTCCACGGCCCCCTTAAAAAAGGGGATGTATTCCCCTTTTTTTAAACCCTTCACTTATATAAGTGATTTTCTCTGACACTGACCAACCTCTGACTATTATCAGTTCCTGTGATCAACAGATCAAGCCAGAAATCAAATTTAAGGAGGTCCCAAAACACATCTCCTCAGTTATTCACTCAGAGGGTGGTGAAACACCAGCACAGGTTGCCCAGAGAGGGGGTGGATGTCCCATCCCTGGGAACATCCAAGCTCAGCTCGGACACGGCTCTGAGCAACCTGATCCAGTTGGAGATGTTCAGTTTGAACTGGATGACTTTTAAGGGTCCCTTCCATCCCATACCCCTCTGTGAATCTATGACAGTTAAAACAAGTTTTTTCACGTGCAGAGGATTAATTAGAAACACCAAAGTTCATCAGGGGACTTGAGTGGAAACTGCACAAAGAACAACCTCACCACAGGCTCTAATTTTCTGTGCACACTTTGCTGTAAGACCATAAGAAGGATCACCCTAAGGAATTGCTCAGCCACGTGTATGATCTCCTGGGTTCTTCCTGCCTTTCTCCTGGAGCAATCCCGGGTTCGAGGCAGTGGCTGTGGCGACCATGAGCAACCTGCTGCTCTTCATGGCACAAACAAAGTGCTGGAAACTCCTCCAAGTTCACACACGCGGCAGGTGAGGGACCAACTGACACAGGAACATCTCACACCTGAGCAATCGGGATATTGCTGCTTCACTGCCTGCGACAGAGCAGGAAAACCCAAGTCCATCTTGGTTCCATTTTCCAGCTCCTTACTCAGGAGGAAGGAGCCAGAGGGAGGGGAGGGTGACCCACACCTTCATTAGCAGCACTCCATTCCCCTCTCGCTGCCCGGGGCTCCACGGCCCCCTCCGTCACTGTGCTCTGGCCCCGTGGGCCCCTGCAGGGATGGGGAACCCCTGCCCTCACGTGGATCTGCCCCAGCCCCAGGTTAATTTTATCAAGTGTTGACATTTTGCTGCGATTCAGTCAGGACTGGTGGGAGGACAACACGTCTGCCAGGATTATGACAAGGTTTGAAGGCATATTTTATAGCAGAGGCTGCCAAGACGAGCTCTGTCTCGTCTGGAGCGTTAGCAGAACATGAGGAAGGTATCCACAGCTTCCCACACATCATTAATTTCTAATTATCCTATCCTTGCTTTCTGCATTATCACTTATTTACCAAACACGGCTTTATTGGACCGCCCAGTTCCTTATAACCAGCAAAGCCATTGTTATGTTAAAAGCAATGTTCTAAATGTTATTTATTATTTGATAAACCTTGTGTAACCCTGAACGAGGACATTAAATGGCAAGAACACTACTTCAAAATCCCATTTTAAATAAGTCACCAAGACAGCTGTGCCTTTATAAAACACATTAGAGTGGCACTCAGAGCACATATGGCTCAGGGATATATACAAATTATACAATTTCTGTCATTCGATCAAATAAGAGGGACGTTTTGACCCCAGAAATGAGTCAAATGTAAGTTGTAATTCCAGCCCCACCGGAGGCCCCGGCGGTAATGGATCCTGACGGCTGATCAAAGAGCCCTGACCATTTGACCCACCAGATCAGCGACTCACTGTATCTATTATGGCTAATACAGACCCCAGCCTGAAGATATATGGAGGCAGAGAGATAAAGGGCAATAGA
Organism: Ptilonorhynchus violaceus; assembly: GCA_013397565.1. NCBI lineage: Eukaryota > Metazoa > Chordata > Aves > Passeriformes > Ptilonorhynchidae > Ptilonorhynchus > Ptilonorhynchus violaceus. Next base: position 723,398 of record VZRJ01003711.1, read on the forward strand.
TACAGTAGATAAATGTTGATTTATACACATCCAAGCACGTGGATACGCCCGCAGATGGATTTCACGTGTGCGGGAGGGGGCAGGTGTGGCTAACCCCACACCCAGCTGGAGACAGACGCCGTGGATGTGTGCACATGACAAACATAACCTCCCTTAACTGCATCTCCCTCGGGGCGCCAGTAAAACCCCTGCCCCCAGTGGGGCTCCCCCACTCACACACGGCCAGGGGAAACCCAGCTTCAATTTCACACACATCCCGCCCCACACAAACACATCCCACCCCACACAAACACATCCCGCCCCACACAAACACATCTCTGCCCAACACAAACACATCCCACCCCACACAAACACATCCCACCCCACACAAACAC
>VZRJ01003711.1:723787-754268 GCA_013397565.1 Ptilonorhynchus violaceus
CACCCCACACAAACACATCCTGCCCCACACAAACACATCCCACCCCACACAAACACATCTCTGCCCACCTCCTGGCAGTGTAAGCGTGAGCAGCCCCATCCACAAGTCACCCAGGCTCACCCCAAAGCCCAGAGCCCAGGTTAAAGCCCCTTGTGCTGCTCTGCACATCAGGGGAGGAACTCGTTGTCATCAGCATCAGGGGTCTCACCAGGGCTGGGTGAAGTCCTGCCTTCCTCAGTCAGAGAATCCCAGAGTGGTTTGGGGTGGAAGGGACCTTAAAGCCCATCCAGTTCCACCCCTGCCATGGGCAGGGACACCTTCCACTAGCCCAGGTTGCTCCATGCTGCTGTGCAAACCTGCAGCCCGCCCAGCACATCCACAGGATCCAGTTCCTGGCAGCCAAGAACTGATGGGCAGCAGCAGCTCCTCATATTCCTATGAGGAATAGCATTAGGAGGGAATGATGTGCAAATAACTTTGTCAACTCTCCTATCTTCAATTTCACTCTCAATTTCACCACTTGCCATTAAAGCAGTGGGTCCTATCTGCGCCCTCACTTCCCAAAGCAAAGAGCTGCTTATGCAGCTCTCTCTGGCCTGAATAAACCATTCTGGTGTTGAACAGCCCTTCCACAAGGAGTCACAAATTAACTTGCTGGGACAGAAACAGGCAGGTTGCTCAGCTGGAATAAGCCATGCACTGGATATCCCCTGGGATTAGGCAGAGCACAGGATCCAAACTGTCCAGTGATAAATAATCAGCTCTCTCCTCCTTCGAGCTGCCTGTTGCCCTGCCAGCAGCCAGAGATATTCATGGAAGGAGGGGAAATGCAGCAAACACCCTCCCTAAGGCTTTCCATGATGTCCCCCCATGGACAGGGCACAGAGTCACATCCCTGCTCCCAAAAACCGAGGACAATGGTGCCCAGAGCTGTGCCTGGCAGTTCCCACAACCTCATCACATCACCCCCAGCTCCCTGACAAGGCACCTCCTGCAGTTATTCATCCAGAACATGGGACGATGATACCTTCCCACAGGATATTCCCAGACACCGTTAATCCATGTTTGTAAAGCACCCTTGGACTCTTCTTGCAAGTGCAAAAGTCTCGATGCCAGACAAAACCAACCTCATTCCTGTCCTGGAATTCCCCAACCTTTCCTTTTCCTGGTGTTACTCTCCTTATCACAAAGACCTTAATAAATGTCTTTTCCTACAGATTTTGCAGGTGTTTTTATTTCTTTTACCAGCCCCATCGCATTTTTACTCATCTTTCAGAGCACACCGCACGGTTGGGAACCTGTCCATTCCTCGGGATTTTTTGCATTACTTAATTCCTGGCCTTTGTTTGGGGAGGGGGGTGGGAAGGAAGGAAGGAGAATTGACAGGGGTGAGGAATGATGCTCTGCTGACTCCACGAGACACAAGAGATACCTCACTCATCTGGGGGGTCAAATGTCCGCGGTGGTTTGATCGGATGTCAAGTCGCATTTATACTCTGGCCTCTGCTGGAGGTTGAATTACATTTCACATTTGACTCACTTCTGGGGTCAAATGTCCCTCCTATTTGCTGGAACAAGAGGAATTCTTTTCCCCAAGCAGGCTGTGCTGGTGTGAGCCTGGATCTGTCAGTGCTCTCATTATGTTTTAGGCTCCTTTATTTCTGCGTTTTGTCCTCAGCTGAGACCAAGCCCTTTGGGATGACAAGAGCCGCAGCCATGGCACAAAAGCCATCCCAACGAGGAAGATGAGGGGAAGGAGCAGCTCACCTGGCTTCCACAGGTTTTGGATGGTGTTTTGTGGGGATTTTATAAGGGTTTTGTTGGGGGGTTTTGTTTCTTCTTCCCCCCAAGTGGGCAGCTGTGCTGGGCAGGGAATAATGAAGGAGAGGCAAGTGGATCCTGATCCTGGTTTTACCACACTCTTGCCATGAGAAGCTGCAGAAACCTAGAAAGGTTGGGGTTGGAAGGGACCTTAAAGATCATCCACTTCCACCCCCTGCCATGGACAGGGACACCTTCCACTATCCCAGGTTGCTCCAAGCCCTGTCCAACCTGGCCTTGGACACTTCCAGGGATGGGGCAGCCACAGCTTCTCTGGGCAGCCTGTGCCAGGGCCTCCCCACCCTCACAGCCAAGAATTCTCTCCCAATATCCCATCTAACCCTGCCCTCTGGCAGCGGGAAGCCATTCCCCTTTGTCCTGTCACTCCAGGCCTTGGCCCAAGTCTCTCTCCAGCTCTCCTGGAGCCCCTTTAGGCACTGGAAGGGGCTATAAGGTCTCCCTGGAGCCTTCTCTTCCCCACACTGAACAGAACTTCCTTAGGATCAGAAACCAAGGGGGTGAGACAAAGCTGCTGTCAGGGACCTGCAGGATCACGATGGAGAAAAAAACCCCAACCCACCAGGCCCATCTATTCCAGTGTGATGGTTCCAGTGCTGAGTCTGGAAGATTTGCCCTTGTCCTGACAGACCCCAAGGGCTGAGTGATGTCCCATGTTTGCTGTAAAGGTATCTCAGGGCTGGTGTTCGGCAGCCTCTGAGGTGAGATTGTGAACCACCCCCCCTGCTGTTTAATGTCCTCCTTCGGGTTACAACAGGTTTAGCAAACAATAAAAAACCATCTGGAACCCCCATTTAAATAACAGGGTTGTGCTATTAGTCCTGAAGTCATGGCTGGGGCTATAAAACCAGTAAACAAGTGCTGATGTGCAGGCAAATAAAGGGAGATGATGCACTCAGGAGGGTGAGGAGGAAGCTGCTCCCCATCCTCCTCGGCCAAAGCTCATGCTGGGTGTGAACCACCACCAATGTCCTGCAGAGAGTGAACTGGGATCCTCAGCTTCCCTCCCAGTTACAGTCCTGCCACCCCAGATGAGGTTTTGGGGAGGCACTGCAGCATCCCACAGGGGCACCCACCCCAGCAGAGCCCCAGGGGACACCTTGTACCCCTGGTCCCACTCCCAGCTCCTCTCTGACTGTCCCAAGCATTCACAGGGAGGGGAACTGGGGATGCAAGACAAGGCCAACTTTCCCATTTCTTTTCCATGTTACTCCCCGTAGTGCTTTTGCTGATGGAGGAAGCAGCAGCACAGCCTCTGTGCACGAAGCCATCCCTGCACTCAGGGGTTCCTGCCCTCCCCTGCCAAGAGAAAGATACTTCCTCCCTTTCCATCCTTATTTGCCGCTCCAAAATAGGAAATAAAGGCCAGCAAGCAAAGAGAGAACAAATAAAGAGTCAACTCCTATTTCCCAGGTTACAGGGATCTAAGCTGGTTTGGTTGATCCTTCTCTGGGATCAAACTCAGTTCATGAATCCCCCACCATAACCTCTGCTCTCCTTTGGATGCCAGCCCTCCTCCTTGAGGTGCAGCAAACCACTCCCAACCCCGCAGCATCCCTTCTATCTCCCTCCCATGCCCACCTGTGGGGGAAGTGGGATGAGATAAGGGCTGAGAAGGAAACACAAACAGTTCACACTGACCACAGCTCTGCCCAAGTCCAGTCTGATCCTGCGGGCACATCCTGGCCAGGGACCTGTGCTGGCCCTTCCCAATGAGGCTGGGAAATACTTGTACCCTGGGGGTTTTTAAAGGCAAAATATCCGAGACAGCTGTCCCCTGAGCATCCACCACCTGCGGCTCTGCACAGCCTGGGGGGGGGACAGGGCTGACCCCTGGTTGGGGACACTTTGGGTCACCCCGTTCCCTTCTATATTTACTCACCCTCTGGCAATTCCCAGCTCTAATGATCAACCCCACGCCGTTGTTGATTGAACACGTATTTGTTTGTGCTGAATCACTCAACAGCACAAAGTTTGCTGTTCCTTCCCCGCCCTGGAAACCTTTCTCGTGCAAGAACAACCTGTCCCCGCGCCGTGGTGGCGACAGCTTTGAGTGCCAGCCTCCAGAGCCAAAGCAGGAACAACTCTGCCAAGCAACCAGCCAACACACTGCCGTGCTCCAAGGAGGAGAACCACGGGATTTCATCCCATTTCCAGTGTGATATGCCCGGAGTTGAATCCCTGCTGCTATTGGAGCACCATGGATAACTCACTAGCCTTGGAATCCACAGCGATGCTGTGGCAAATCCCAAACCCCAGGGGCACACTGTGGGCCACAGGGGTGTGTCTGTGGTCAACAGGCCCAACACAACCAAAAATGGGGTGCTGGAAGGTGTCAGCCAGGAACTGTCACCTTCCCTCACAAGGCTGGATGTGCTCAAGCTTCGTGCTGAGGGTGCAGCACCTCTAACCGTGCCAGGCCACCACATGGGTCCATCTCTCATCTCCAGGTCAGGGGGACAGAAAAGCACGTGCTGGAGTCCTCCCTTCTCAGCAGGGCTAAGCATGGGCTTCACCTTATAGAATCACAGGATGGTTTGGGTTGGAAGATCATCTCAAAGATCATCTTGTCCCAACCCATATGCAGGTTTAGGGCTCCACTCCATGTCTGTTCCATGTGTACCCAGGCCCAGAGAAGGCTCAGGCACCTGCAAGACACGAAAACTTCTATTCTGGTCTCCCACATGTGGGTTTCTAGCTCCAAAACAGGAAACCTTTGAATTCCTTTTTCTCCCCCAACTGTTAATCTATTTAGCTGCAGGAAATATTCTACATGTGGGAAGGAGACACCTGAACTACACACAATACTTGGAAACTTCACTGCGTCCAGAAACACCAAACGCAACTTCATTTTGAGTGAGGGATGCTGAGGCAAAGCTTTTTAGCCTCTCTCTTGGCACAGCCAGGCTCCAGTGACAGGCAGCAGCACCAGCATGGAAGTGCATCCCACTCCCTGTGCCAAGTGCATCCACTGCTCCTCAGCAGCAGCCCGGCTCTGCCCTCCTCCACGGACACTCCTGATGTCCCAGGAGGGCAGATTCACAGAGAGCTCCTAGAATCTGTGCTTGGGCACAGCCTAAATCCCCTAAAAACCTCACCCCAGCAAACCAAGGCTTACCTGGTTGGCAGATAGAAACTCCTGGGCGTTGTCGTTCATCCCCATGTACATGTTCTCCCCATCAAACTAGAAAGGCAAAAGAAAGAGTTAATGAGATGCCATCTGCACACCACGCTCCTGTGCATCCCAAATGCCTTCCTGGCTCTTCACGTCAAGAGCCAAAATTCCCAGAGGAAAACGCTGAGCTGCTCTTTTGAAACCTTGGAGCGTGTGTGAGCACACCATCCCAGGTATTGCAATGGGATATGCTAACACAGCATGGATAAGGGATTTTTTCAGTGAAATAAGGAAGGAATGGCTCCAGTTCAAACAAATAAGCCAAGTGTGTGAACCTACAGATGTACCCTGCAGCAAAGATCACCCGAAAGAAGCTGTGGCTAAAATTCCTACAAGACCATCGATCAGATGTAAAAACCCAACTTCCTTCAGTGGAAATTTCCAGGACAGGCAGGTCCCATTCAATGCTCTTAGTAACCCTCAAGAGCAAAGCAAAGCTACCACAGCAATGCACAATCACTCTGGAGCACAGAAAGTCTGATTCCCCATCCCGACACATCCATTCCCTCATCTCCCGTTCCCCTGCCTGCTGTGCCAGGACTCTGCTCCACGGCTGGGCCCATCCACCTCTGGCCCCACAGCTCAGCACACACCCGGCTCCCAGCTGCTCATCCACTTCTCAGGCTACAAAACCCCCGTGGAGAACCACAACTCTCCTCATTAATTAGCTCTAACGGGAGCTTTCCGCTCGCTCCGATTCCAAAGGAAGGAAAAAAGCCCTCCAGGACTGTCTGCGGCTCGAAGTACGGCTGGGGCAGTCCTCAAGGCTGAGTTCACCAATCAATTATGGCAATAAAACGGGGGCTGTGCCATAAAACACTCCCCAGAGGAGGATGGAGGTGCCAGCTGTGAGTGACACCTCGCACTTAACAAGAGGAAGAGCCAACCCTCCTGCCCTTCCCAGCAGGATGATGAATTGGAGATCGCTCACCCCTTGCCTGTTCTCTCACCCTCTGCTATGGAGCTGAGGCCAGCTATGCCTTAACAGAAATTGGCCATATTAAGAGCAATAAAAGCGAAATCTAAATAAAACCAGGTGAAGATTCTCAGCCTAGACAATTAATTACACTCCCATTTCTCAGGATGAGCTGTTGAAGTCAGCAGAGTTAGTGAAGCCAAGTGGGGGTGGCACGGCTCTGCTTGGCCCCAGACACCCTCTAATTATCAAACCGTCCCCTGGCACAGCAGAGCAAACCAATTAAAAGCTGCAAAACGGGAGCAGGTATTTGTGACACTCATTAACTGAGACCAGCAGCTGCTGCAGCAGGGTGGGAGAGGATTCCTGTGCCTCTGCTGGATTCCGTTCTATCCACCAGGAGAGGCAGGAGCTGTGGGATGCAGCGAGCGCTGGGACAAACAACTCCCCCAGAAGGCAACTGGGTGCCATCCACTTTAAACTGAATTTCCCTCCACCTCTTAGATGATCCCTGGCACAGCCAGCTCCTGGTAGTGCACTTCCAGCTGGAGCATGGAGACTCACCCAGCTCTGCAGCCTGAACACCCTCTGACAACCCAGCCAACCCCAGCAGGGACACCTGAACTGGCAGAAGAGGTGCCAGAGGTTGGTGGAGAATCACGGAATCATTTAGTTTGAAAAAGCCCTCTAAGACCATTGAATCCAACCTTTTTCTCCAGGAAAAGTTACATTTCTCCAGTTACACTCAGCAAACAAAAAGTACCCCTCCCCAGAGAGGCCCAGGGGAGGACAAACCCTCTCCTTCCTCCACATCCTTCTGTTTGTCAGAAAGTATTTTTTCATGGCTTTCTACTATTTCCCTACTTCAATTCCACAATTCCTTCTGCCCTTGCTGCCTTCATAACAACTGTAATGAATCCTGCCTTCAAAATTACTGTTCCTCTGATTGCCAGGCTGAGCAGCGAGCCTGAAAATCAAGACTCGAAATGCAATGGAAACTTTGGAACTTCCCCGCTGCTGATTGGATTTTTTTTTTCCCCTCTCCTGCAGGCTATGAGGGTGCAAACAAATTTATTAGAAATTCTCCCATCAGGATATTTTTTCAATTAGATGTTTGCCAGTTATGCAGCAGCCAGGTAGAGCAGATAAGTAATGTGCTCTCCCTCTTCTCATTATTGTTTTGCTACAGAATGCACTTCAAAACAATCAACCCCATCATTCTGGGTAGATTTACAGTAGAAACAGAAGTGTTAATATTTCCCTTTGGTTATGAATGCTTCCTCCCTTCCTCCTCTGCTCTAGCTCCTATTCCAGACCAGGGTACAGCCATTCATCCCCCTCCTCACCCCAAAATCAATCCAACCTGCACTGAATGATGTGGTAGGTGTCATTCTCAAGTCCTAATTCAAAAGGAACATCCTCTTGTGCAGTTGTCTTAATCACCCTTTTGCTCTGCTGCAATTACTTAATTTTATTATTCTTTGGCTAATAGGAGCAGCTTATTAAACAAATCAGTGGCCGTGGCTGATTCTCACCCTCTCCTGCATGAAATGAGCATGAAGCTGAGGAGGGAAGAGGAAAAGAAAAGAGGGAAAGAAAGGGAAAGGGAACAGAAAGGGTAAGGGGGAAGAGAAAAGGAAAGGGGAAGGGGAAAGGGAAGGAACCCTCAGAGGAAAGTGCCCCAAATCCTACCAATTCTGGCAACAAAGTCCAGTAAACGCCATCAAACCGCCTTTGTCTGAGGGTGACAGGAACTCCAACCCAAAGGACAGGCAAGGCTCCATCCTGTGCCATAGGAGGTGACTTTGCCTGGCACTCATGGATAAGCACATGGATGCTGCCAACCCCATTCGGAGAGGGGGTCCCAAGGGCATTAGGGTGATGGAGACCAAGCTACAACTGCACTCATCCATGGGACATGACACTCTGCATTTTGGGTCCAAGCACAAGATAAAAAACCAGTTCTATTCTGTGAGAAAACACCCTCTGAAATTCAGTTTTTCATGGAGAATTTAATTAAAAATATATTTCTTTCACGGGGAGCTGTAGCTGGCACTGCTGCTCTATCAGCCCATCCAGGGAGCTTGATTCAGACGTTGTCATATGAAGCACTTTTAAAATTTTTACTGCTTTTCTAGACTCACTTTGGTTTGTTCTTTTTGCTCTACAGCATTATTTTTCAAACCTGTAAACGTGCCCAGAGGTCATGCGGGTCTCATGTTAGCAAGATGAAAACGAACCAGAAAAATAAATGCAGGCAGCAGGCTGGGACAGACCCCAAAGTGCAGCAGCTGGGGGATCTCTGGTTCTGTGCAAACACGGAGAGCAAATGTTTGCTAACTGGGAAGGACCCAGTGGAAAGAAACACAACCTCCTGCCAAGATTCCAAGAAGGTGTTACTTTTTCCTGGATGGCACTGCCAGCTTGTACAATTTTATTATGAATCTCATCACATCCTTTTTATTTCCTGAGAGCCACAAACTGAGGTGGAAATTTCAGCTCTGGAAGAAATCATGGGATCACAGATTGGTTGGAATTGCAAGGGACCTTAAAGATCATTAACACCCCTGACGTGGGCAAGGTCATCTTCCGCTAGACCAGAATATGTTGGCAGAATTCATATCAGTAATAGCTTCTGTGATATCTGCCAGACTCAAAAAGCCTTCCAAACTTTTTATTTAATTTATGCGTGATGGGTTTGGGTGGTTTTTTGGTTTGGTTTGGTTTTTTTGAGGGGTCTCACCGAAATTTTGACAATCATTGTTGGTAATACTGGACCAGAGCACTTTAACTGCAAATCCACTGAGGATCTGGAGCTTGGAAAAGTGGCCTGTTAACACAAATCCAGCAGTAATTAAGAGCCATCATCATCAAGGAACTACTAAATGACCACTTAAGAATGAATTGGATGCTTCCAGTGGCTCCTACTGCTCAGAGCTCTGAGCACTTGCCTCTGTTTTGCCTCCTTGGACACAGGAGATGGGCACCAGGTTCCCTCTCACGACAACCTCATTCCCAAACTGGGAGCACTGGGGATGCAGCCTTTCACTGGAGATTCTTGGAATGCGGCTGGGTTTGGTGTCCAGCGAGCTACACCTCAGCCACTACCACCAGCAGGACACAGAGTGACCCACAATAATGTCATGCAAGAAATGCTTGTAGGTTTTTAGCGGATAAAAGTCAGGACCCAGGAAAACTTGTATAACACAGTCAATCCATATTTAATAATCCTCATTTAAAAATAACAATAACTAATAATAATAATAATAATAATAATAAGAAGAAGAAGAAGAAGTTGCAGCCCATGTGTTGCTGGGGTCATTCAGCTGCCTCTGATGGCACTGTGCCCACCATGGAGAAACATAACTCTTCTTCAGAAAGTGTTACAGAAGTAGTTTTCCCCACAATTCATTTTCATCAGCATCATTTGAGCAGAACAACCACATTCTGCTGTAATTACATTTTGGCCATGGCACTTCCAGCCCTGCATCCTCATGGATGCTGCTCCTGCACACCAGGCTCAGCCCTGTGTGGGATCCAAACCCAAAGATGCTGGTGCTGGCAAGGATCCTCTTTGCACACACCCCTGGGATGCAAAACACTCACTTCAGCCCTGCCCCTGCCAGCGCTGCCGCCGGCTGAGCTGCCACTCCAAACTCCTCCAGGAGTAATTTAGCACCCCACCCCTTCAGGGAATACACGGCTGAGGTTAGCCTGATCTCTTGAACTGCACTTCCCCCATTAAGGTCTTCACACAACCTCTGGCCCGGAGTGATCCGCTCAGCATTATCTACCTGTGCGCCGAAACGCTCGCACGGCCCCTCGGCCGCTCCCGTCAGGAGTTCAGCGTGGGATTTACGGCTCCCCCCAGGAGCGCCCCACGAGGGGAGCTCGGCATGTCCACCCCGGGCAGCCCGGCCACGCGCCGCCATCCGTTTGGGGACAAACGGCACGGACGGGGAGCGCGACCCCACGGCGGGCGCCAGGGGCTCGACGCCAGCCCGGCAGCCACAGCAGCCACCGGGGCTTTGAGGGGCTGAGTTTTCTGTTCAAGGTCAATATTCCCATGTATTAGCCCAGGGGAAATTCAGACTGATACAGCTGAAGTCCTAAGGTTTAAAGCCTTATAGTAAAAAGTGGTTTGTTTGGTTGATTTGTTTGTTTTGAGGACAATTTACAAATAGGATAGAAGTCTAGTAACAGTTATTTCTCAAATACACAGAAAACCTGCAGAGCTGGGGGTGGTAGAGGCTGTCAAGGAAATACAAGCAGCTGGGAAAGAAAGGAATGATGAGCAGCAGCCTGCACACTGATGGAGGGAGTATTCAGAAATTCCCAAAGTGGAGCATCTCCCTTGGAAAGACCCCTCCGAGAAGCTCTCACGCTGGGATGGCCAGTAGGGAAACACATAAAACAAACCAGGAAAATCCTAAGCAACCTCCATGGCCAAATGACACCGACCCACCTGTTCTAAAGCAATGTGAGGGAACCTTGGGCCCCTCGTGACAAGAAGGACATTGAGGGGCTGGAGCATGTCCAGGGAAGGGAACGGAGCTGGGGAAGGGGCTGGAGCACCTGGAGCGGCTGAGGGAGCTGGGAATGGGGCTCAGCCTGGAGAGCTCAGGGGGGACCTTCTGGCTCTCCACAACTCCCTGACAGGAGGGGGCAGCCAGGGGGGGTTGGGCTCTCCTCCCAGGGGACAAGGGACAGGATAAGGGGAAACGGCCTCAAGTTGTGCCAGGGCAGGTCTGGATGGGAGAATAGGGAAAATCTCTTCACTGAAAGTGTTGTCCAGCCCTAGCACAGCTGCCCAGGCCAGTGGTGGACGCATCACCCTCGGAGGGATTTAAAAGATGTGGAGATGTGACACTTGGGGACATGGGTTAGAGGTGGCCTTGGCAGGGCTGGGTTAATGGTTGAGCCCGATGATCTCGGAGGTCTTTTCCAACCTAAATGATTCAATGATTTTAAACGCCTGATCTTCCGCCTCTGCTCCCAAACAAACAGGAGTGGGAAGGGGAAGGTTCCACACCAGCATGTCCAACTCCCTCAGTGTGAACCCATCACACTCCAACACAACCCAGGGAGGCACAGAGGGAGCTGAGACGAGGGACCTGGTACCTCACAGCCCACTTAGATCTTGCTGAAGGGTCAACAAGTCCCTTGGAAAGGTGATGTGATCTCTGGTTGGATTTCTCACAAGACTCCTCAAAAACCAGCTCTAAACCCCAAAACCCAACATGCCACGGCACCCAGGGGAAGGTGTTGTCACTCACAGCCCATGAAAAGACACTCAGCAGGTTTTAGCAAGCAGAGGATCATGGCCCACGATCCATCTGCACTAAAATCATACCCAGCTCATAATATAACTGATCTAGAAGGGTTCAGTTTATTAATGAGACAGAAATTATTCAGGCCAGCCGAAACTAAAAGCGACTTTGAATAGCTTTGCATTAGGACTCTCGCAGCACTAAGTGGCACTGAGGAAATGGAAGATTAAATTTAACGTCAATAAATGCAAAGTAATGCACTGGAGAAAAGCAATCCCAACCACAGACATGACAATGGGCCTTAAAATAGCTGTTGCTGTCCAGAAGAGAAACTCTTCTGGAGAGTTCACTCCCAACTTTCGCTCAGTCCTCAGCAGCTGCCAAAAATGCCATTCAGGTTTTAGAAGCAATCAGGAAAAGAGCAAAGAATCAAAGATCAAATATTATTTTACCATCTGTACTGTTGGAAGGAGAGGGGGCAACTACAAGGAGGACTCAAGATGTGGAATGGCATATATGGATGAGGAAAAAGGGGTGATAAAGGGATAGAAGGGTGATAGAAGGGCTCAACAGAGATGTACATGAACAAATGAGAAGGGGGACGGCTCTTTTCTGGTTCTCACAGCCTAGAAACAAGGAGGCAGACACTGAAACTATTAGCAAGTGAAATTAAACCCTTTCAGAGAAGTTCTTCTTATTGGGCCCAACTATAAAACCTCTTGCTGCAGGATGCTGGGGCCTAGAGGGATCCAGAACAGCAAATGGACAAATGAGAGATGAGTAATAACTCCAAACCCTGACCTGTGGGCTGCTGGGAGCTCTGTGGGCAGATATAATCTCATTAAATATTAGGAAAAACATTTTTTTAGCATGTGAGTGGTCAAATAATATTGTGGGATCTCCATCCCTGGAGATGCTCAGAGCTCAGCCGGACCAGGCGCTGCACAACCCCACGTGGGTGGCCCAGCTTTGCTTGGGGGGCTCGGGACACACAGATGTCTCTCAGGACTGGCAATATTTGGTGTTTGGGGGCTTGTGTGATGTGATCATGCGATGCTCACCCAGGCAAACACACAGACCCTCACCCCAAAAGCATCTCCAGCATCCCCTTTTATTCTCCTGAGCTCGGGGCTGGAGAGATCTCAAATGCCAGCACTGCTCGAGTGACAGCATTCATTTATCCAAGAGACTGGCCGGCTTTCTGGGAACGCTGTGCACAAAATTATTGTTATTACATTATTTGGGGGGGGAATGAGGCCTTAAACTCATTTACCTGGATCTTTCAGAGCCTTGCAAAGGAGTTCGAGCTCTTCACATGCACACACAAAAACCCCGTCCACCGAAAGCTACAGGGAGCAGCAGAATTTAGTCTTAAGACTGACATGGAAATAGATTAATTTTTTTTTCCCATTTCATATTCTAATTACAATTCTTCTCCCCCTACTATTTTCTGTTCTCATTACAGTCTTAAAATTGCTCTGCAAATTCTGTACCTTATTCTGCTCTTCCTACCATCTTTGTCATGGAAATGAGAAACAGAATGTATAAGCATGAAAATATTGCAGAGATCAAAATTCTGCTTAACCCTTTGTTGTGCGACTCCAAAAAGAAGTGAAGGCAGCACAGAGCAGCTACTCCTCCATCCAGCCTCTTTTCCTCCCCTCTCCCAACTGCACTGAGGGGAAGGATGCTCAGGGAAAGGGTGATTAATTTAAAGGCCAAAGTCGCTCCTGGTTGCACCTGGCTGTGCATGCAGGAGGGGTTGGGGTTTCCAGCTTAGCAGGTTTTGCCCCTGAGGGCAGCTGTTGATCTCATACATTCTAACTGCGTTCAGATGACGGTGTTTAGCTCTTGGCCTGGTGTAAGGCTGCTGGGGAGAGCTGCTGGTGCTCCGAGCTGCCCCGGTGCACCGAGAGCTCAGGAGATCTCCATCCTCCTCCTCTCCCGTGGCACCGAGAGCTCCCCAGAGCTGCAGCCAAAAGCCAAACCCTCCCCAATTTCTCTCCAAATCCGGGCATGGATAAGGAAAACGGGCTGCTGGGAGGTGAGCAGCACCCCCTGCTCTCACCCAGGAGCCCCCCAGCCCATCGCTGACCAGCTCAGCGCCGTTTGTTTTGCAGCGATGTTGCTGCAAGGCTCGGGCATTTACATCACTTCCTTTTCGAAACCAAACAACAAGCACATCCTGAGTTGTTTATCACAGGTGCTCGAGTTTATCTGCAAAAAAATATAAATACCAGGCCCTTGCTAAGCTGGTCCCTCACCCATCAGCAGCTCAGTGAGAGGGAGAGCTGCAGGAACCCGGTGCCCCGGTGGGGAGGGAGGAGGGTACAGGGATGCAGCAGGATCCTGGCACCGGCCTGGTGTGTGTTAAATAAACACAATAAGTGATAATGAGATGTAACTACACTGCCTGCTCCTCTAGCAACACTTGTAATTCACAGGAAACTGAGAGAGGCAGAAAACACACAAAGATCTAAAAGCAGCCGTGGAGACTCTCTGCTAGAACAGCGCCAGCGTCGGAGGCACATTGGGGAAACATTGTTTTGTGCAAGATAAAACCTCGGGGCTGAGACAAAAATAGAGCTTATACCTGTGTGCCTGGGAAGCAGCTACCAGCCTGGCTCCGCTCTGGGAGTCTTTTATGGAGATGCTGATTCCGACCGCAGAACAACAACCCTGGCTGCAGCCAGAGGTGCCGCTGGAGAGGGGCTCCCCATGGCACTGGAACGGCCAAGGAGGCAAGGGAGAGAAACCTCCAGCAAGGAAGTTTTCCCATCCTATAATTTGTTCCCCCTTGCCCAGGGAGTGCGCAGGGATCCAGCACGGGCAGCGCTGCTCAGCTGCACGCCCGAAGTGAATTCCTGGATGGAATAAAAGCAATTCCTTGGGGAGCGCAGGCGGCAGCTGCCAGCACAAGCAGCGGCTGGGTGACGCTGGGCTTGACGTGCACAGAGCAGGAATGGGTTTGGAAATCTCTATTTATCTTTTCTCGACTGCATGGCAGGTAAATAACGCAGCGAGGAGCAGAGCTGTCAGGGGAGCAGGGGGGAGATGCCTCCAAGCTGAGCACTTTTTTCAGCCCATGTATTTTGCTTCCCATCCCAATATGTTTCCTGGCAGCTGTACAGGTTAACAACCTGGCTCCCAAGTACCTCCTAACCCACTCCAATAATTCATAAAATCACACGTGCTGCTCAATTGGCAGTCACAAAGAACAACAGTAGCTTTAATTCACACCACGGATTAAATATTAGATGGAAATTCTTTACCCACAGGATGGGGAGGCCCCGGCACAGGTTGCCCAGAGAAGCTGTGGCTGCCCCATCCCTGGAAGTGTCCAAGGCCAGGTTGGAGCAACCTGGTCTAGTGGAAAGTGTCCTTGCCCAAGACAGAGGGTTGGAACAAGATTAAGGTCCCTTCCAACCCAAACCTTTTCCAAGCAAAAGTACATTTCTGCCCCCCAGAATTCAAGATCGTGTATATTTTCTGCTGTTGCAAAGCATAAGGGAAAAGAATAATCGATTTTTCAAGACCATGGGGAGCATTATGCAAAGCCAGCTAGTTGGGAGGGAAAAAAAATAAATCAGATATCTTCCGTGCCAGTCATTTAGAGAACGGTTTCCAACACACAGATATTTGGCACCAGCAAAAACCTGCTTTCTGTGGTTCTGCATTCCACTTTGTATGCAAATATACTCTTGCAGTGGTACACAGTATGACTTGCAAAAAAAAAAAAAAAGGGCTGACAAAGTACAATCATTTCACAATGTTTGGACATGTTCCTGACTCAAAAAGGATAAAACTAATGAAAAGTGAGATCTTTAAAGATAAAATAAAACCCAACCCCAAAACAAGGATGATAAGACGACCATTTCTGTAATCACAAGGTCAGGTTGGACGGGGCAGTCAGATCCAGAGGAACTGTGTGGTTCCACATCCCCGAGAAGGGCAAAACCCTGGAAAGCAGGGTCAGGAGCAGGGTGGGGAAGGTGCAGACGTACGGGGTGCACCTCCCATCGCTGCCGGGAGGGCTGAGGCTGGAGCTGCACCAGGCAAGCTGCAAACGCAGCACCGGCGCTGGAACTTCACACGCCGGAGAGAGCCGGGACACGCCAAGCCAAGGCCTGACAGAAGCTGAAGCTCAGCAACGTTTCCCACGGGCCACAGCATCACCTCGGGAAGGTGCCTCCCCAGGCAGCATCACCACATCCTCGCGGCCTTGTTTGCTGAAGTGCTGAGTTAGGCTGCTCGCACAAAGCTGCTGAGCTGCGTCTCCAGGGGGTTGTGCAGGTCACAGCCCCACCACCCCACTGCCCTGGCCTCGATGCCCTCTGTCCATGGGGTTGTGCACATCACAGCCCCACCACCCCACTGCCCTGGCCTTGATTCCCTCTGTCCATGGGGTTGTGCATGTCACAGCCCCGCCCCCCCACTGCCCTGGCCTCGATTCCCCCTGTCCACGTGTTGTACTCAAGGCTGGTACTGCTTCATCCCCAACCTCAGCTACCGAGGATGAAACACCCCCCCAACCATCTCCTCCGAGCACTTCTAATTTCAGCTTTTCTTCCTTTTTTTGATACCTCTCTGTTGACTTTATTGATCTTTCCACCAGATTTTACTGCCCTGTAACTTTTTCATTAGGCCTAAAGGTGTTTCATGCTTACTGCAGCCAAGCTGGCCTCAGGTTTATTTAAATATCTCCCTTAGTGCTGAAAATTCTCAACATCTCCAAAAGACAGTTAAAAACTCATTAAAATTAATGAAACTAATCAGAAAGAAGCACCTCTGATTATTATTATTATGCCCCTGCCTCACTGTAAATAATTGAATAAAGATATTATTATGACTATTATTATTATTATTACTATTATTAACCCTAACAAGAAGTTTAAAGCCTGTTGATGAGAAAGAGAAAAGAGCAGCTTTGCCCGACTAATTAATGACTTAAATAAAAATAAACAAAGGGAGTCTTCCCGATTTTAGCAAAGTCCTGCCTCCTTCCAAGCAGTTAAAAGCAAGACTGACAGCTTTATAGATAGGGAAATGGGCAGATAAGATAAACATGCACAATACAAACTTGTCCAAAGCTTTTACAGTCTTTCTCTGCACCACTTCCAGCTCATTAAATTACAGTATTACTATAGATTTGCAGCAAAATTATCTTTTATCTCGTCTTCTTTTAAAGCTATTTGGCATTTGCTGGTATTTTCTATTATAAATCTAATTGCAGATTCCAAACAGACAAGGGCTCATTAAGCCTTAATTATGCACATGTTGTTTTCAACAAACATTTTCATTTGGACTGCTGTGAGCTGTAATTGTTCCGAAGGCACTGCAGCCTCCCATTACCCACTTCCCTGGGATGGCAAAAGCTACTTCTCAAGTAGGTCAGGGCTGGGCTGAAAAATCCCTTTGGAACCTATGGAGTTTGGGTGGTGCTGCTCCCCTGGGAATGTCGGCAATGATGGCACCCACCTGCACCCAGCCCTGCCGTGGGCTTAACCACAGAATCATGGAATGGTTTGGCTTGGAGACCTTTAAAGAGAATTAATTTCCAACAGCCCCACCTTGGGTAGATGGAGGGCAGACCCGGGCATGGGATGGGGAATGGGATGGATGCCCACCCTTCATGGGGGGTGAGGTCAGTGGGGTGATGTGCCAACAGCTCACAGAGGTGCTGCTTGTGTTTGGCCACAGTCAGGAAGCAGGAATTCTGTTTGGGAGTTCCTGCTGGGAACAGGCTGCCCAGGACAGTGGTGGATCCCCATCCTTGGAAATGCTAAAAAACCAAGCAGATGTGGCCCTTTGTGGTATGGCTTAGCGGGCATGGTGGTACTCAGTGGAAGGTTGGACTTGATGATCTCAGAGGTCTTTTCCAGCATTAATGATTCCATGACTTGGGCACCTCTGAGGATGCTGCCAACCTCTGGCACATTCTGCCAACAGCTGGGCTCCGGCCCAACCCCAACCTCAGCTCCTCATCCAGCCACACCTCACAAAGCACCACAGGACAAAAACCTTCCAGCCCACCCAAACCCAAACGAGGGTGGTGGGGAGCCCTTTGCACTTCTTGCTGGAGCCATGGTTATGTCTGCACTCCGAAATAAGTAACCCACAAGAACAGCCAAACCTTCATTAGCAGCTTGGGCTTCCTCCTAACAGCACGAAAGCTGCATTTGCTCAGACTCAGGATGTTACCGGAGCAGGCAGGAGCTGCAGGATGACAACTTGGAGGTCCTGGGTCCTTCCAACCTCACCCACCCCTGTGGCTCCTGGGTTGGAGTGTCCAGGTCAGCAGAGCGTGGCTCTGCCCCATCCCATCGCTCCGGTGAGAAGCCAACACGTGCAAACCTCACCAGGAAAGAAAAAGCTCCTACTAAATTATTTCCCATCTAATTAAGGGTTAGGGCTCCAAAGGCAGGCTGAAGGTGCTGGCTGCTGCTGGACCCAGGAGTTTGACAGGTTTTAGCACCACTGGAAACAGCACAGTGTGAATACAATGGGTGTTGCAACTTCTGCCCTACATTCCTGCCAGCCAGGTACCCAACATTCCATCTCAGGACAAGAGAGGCAGCCAGAAAAGGCCTTGTTTCATTAAGAAATTAGTATCCCCCTTCTGCATGTTTCTTTCTCTCTTCCCAGTGTAGCACATGACAAATCATGTCCTGCAGACTCATGTTGCACTGTTAGAAGGAAAATGTGTCAGAGTAAGCATGAAAACTTACGGCCTTGCCTTTGGAAAAGAGAACTTTTCAAGCACTAATTCGACCTAGAAAGGTTTTCTAGGTCATTTTGACTTGGCATGTATATGTCTGACCTACTAAATCTACCAACAATAAAATTACAGAGTTCGTTTCAGCCCGTCGGTGTCAAATCATTCATAAATTCAGATGCACTGTTTACCCAGCTGCTATTCATGTATTCACAGGGAAGGTCTTGCCAGGCTCCTTCTGGGGGGAAGGATTTGCCCTGCTCAACATTAACTCACGCTGACAAAGGGAAAATGTAAAAGCTGCCCTGACAAGCTGAGCTCCTGTCTTCCTCCCACAGCCCTCACCCTCGGATCACGCAGGATTTACGGCCGTGCCACCCCTTCCAGGGTTGGTGATGCTCCCCAAACTGGCCTGCTGGGGATTTGCCATGGGCAGGGAATGCCAAGGCCTGGCTGTTGTCACTTGGGTGGGTGCTGTGGGTGATTAGTATCAGCACTGCCACACTAATGTCCAAACATTAACCCCCGCTGAAATCCCTGTGCTCCAGCTCTCTGCATCCCGCCCGAGAAACCACAGAGGTGACCCTGGAGCTGCCACCAGAATGGCCCTGAGGAGTCCTACAAGGGCTTTACAAGAAGCTCATGCTCAGCCTGCCAGGCCACACGGAGGGGCTGTGCTCGGTGGTGCTGGCTGCCAGTCGCAATTCCCAACACCAAAGCGTTTCCTTAAATCCACTTTCTTAAATCCACTCTAATATTTATTAATTCTCCTACATAATCCAAGCAACGCCTGTTAAAGGAACAATTGTGAGGGGTATTATGGAATGTTGCTGTCCATGACCGTGAGGGCTGGGCTGTCAGAGCCGCTGCCTGCAGGGGCTTCATCCCTTCTCCAGAGGGGGAAACATCGCCTGACGAACCAAAGGGACTGCAGGGCGGGTCCCTGCAAGCAGCCCTCCCCACCATGGGGCACTGCCGGCTGGCACACACGAGGGATGCTGTGTATGGATACTCTGGATCTGGTTTGTATCCACATAAGGACATTTTCAGCCTTGGGGTGGATCTTGGCCCCGAGCACACTTGCAGCCAACAAACACAGGTTGCAAGGCCAGGTGCCATGAGAAGCCTGAGGGGATGGGTGTCCAGCCCTACTGAGCACCTCCCAGGATGTCCACCCTGTTTGCACCAGGAGGGTTGAGCAGCAGGGACTGTCCCATAACTGGAGTGTCCATGGACTGCCCCTCATGGACTGTCCATGGACTTTACCAGGTGCTGCACAAAGGGACAGACCCTCCTGCACAGAGCTCATGCTCTCAGTTTTGAGACTCATTCTGCTGGTCAAACCCAGGACAGTCCAGGTGACCAGGTGAGCTGGCACACAGCACCACCAGCAGCTTTTCCCTCTTCTTGGCTGCAATTTCTTCCCCAGCCACAGGATCAGGAGCGGATGTCCAGAGGCACATCCAGCTCCAGAAGGCTGGATCCACCCGCCAAAGAGCTCACAGAAGGATGTACTGCTAAAACAGATCAGGTCACAACACCCCCACGTCACAAAACCCCAGGGTTTAATGAGATGACACTCAAGCTCAGCTTTGACGTCTCATGAGATCATGTTGAACCCCATGTTTCCAGAGACGAGGACTCTCTGCTCAGGTTCCTACTGTGCCCAAGTCAGACACCTAAAAAAATCCCATTTACTAGCTAACAAGATTAGAATCCCACACTTTCTCCAAAACCATTTAGTGGGAGAAAGTGATTTCCACCAACACTCCACATCCTGATTCAGGAAGTTATGCCAAGATTTCAGGCCCTCCACTGAACATGTTTCATTCTATATTTCAGCTGCATCTCTATAAAAGACACCTTTTTTTTCCACTTCCAAATTTTTTCTAACTGTTAAGAGAAAGAATTCTCCTTGCTCCAATAGGGAGCAGCAGGAATTACACCAGTGCTACACGTTACGTGGTACAACAGCCCCAGACTCCGCTTTGGCTGAACTCTTTTCCATCAATGAAGGTTTTCTTTATTTGAGTTTATATTATAGAGATTTAAGCATCCTGGAGAGACGAAAACACTTAATTTGTTACTGCCTGGGCCTAATCTTTTGTTTCCCTCGGTTGCCCTGCAACCCATCCCTCTGTGATCCTCTAATGCTCCACGTGCAGCATCTTCTCCACCTGCTAATTACAGGCTCCATTGTGCCAGATAATTCAGCCCCAGCGAGGCTGCAGGGTGGGTGTGCATCTCCAGGCCGTGTTTCGCTGCTGACTCCAAAAGCACAGGAATTAATCACCTTCTCCAGCCGGTAAGTGGGACCAGCCACTTGTGTGCTCATCGGAAAGGAAAACAGCTTTGGTTCCTTTAAGCAAAACATAATGAATCTCCCAGAGAGCAGGAAGCTCACAGTTTATATTTCTTGGAAAATAGTGTATTAACATATTAAGTCTAAGAATATATCTATAAATCTTTGCAAGTCACAGCGGAAACAAGAGGCAACGTGGTTGGCTCGGAAGGAGCTGCAAGTGCTGACGCAGATGAGCCCCCAGCAAACATTTTCTGTGCAAATCACATTTACCTCTGCTGCTTGCCAGGGCTGTAGTTTCAGTCTGCGTGGAGATACTTGCTGCAGGCAGCCCAGAAACCATCGTTTTGGTTCATCATTTCCATCCATCCATCCATCCATCCGTCCGTCTCTCGGCTCTCAGAGCAGCCTGGGACAGGTTGTCCACCAACCCCTGCCTGCCCCTGACAGCTTCCTGACCCAGCACAACACCTCAGTGGATTTATTTTCCTCCGAGTTCAGAAATTAGGCTCCTTGTGCCCCTCCTGCTCTCCCACCACTGCTAAGTCCCAGTCCCACCAGCCGGTGAAGAGGATGGCATCGATCACACCCCTCCCCCCTTCTCCAAGGCTTCCCAACCAGGGTTTCCAATGATGTTGGGGGACAAGGATTCAGACAACCAACCCCAAACATCCCATTAGGAGAAGCATTTTATCACCAGCCTAAACTCCAGCTTATGTCGCAGCGAGGGCATTTTTAACTTTGCCTCTCTGAGCACAACAGTCCCAAAGGAGCCTACAAAATGCGACAGGCACAAAATCCCCAGCCAAATCAGCTGCTCTGCAGAAGGGCTCAGGGTTGGCAAATGCTGCATCTGTCCCTAAGAGAGGCTTGGAAAGCAAACCTGAAAACTGGGACAACTGTGGTACAGTGAGGAAGAGTGGTGGCGACAAAACAGGGCCAGAAGGGGTGTAAGAGATCATGATGGTCCCAGAGCATCCTGGGGCTCGCCCTCAGCCACCGAGGGCTCTGAGAGAGTTGATGCTTTCCAAGGTTTCTTCTCAGAGCTCTCTACAAAGAAAACGTAAAGCTTTGAACCCACCTCAATTCGAGTTTCAGCCCATTTCAATAAACGTGAAACGTTTTCCACTGCCGTGGATGCTCTCAACTGAAATTTCATTTCAATACAGCTGCTCTGTGAGGAGCTGACTGCAGCCCAAATTATTACCAGACTGATCTCAACTGTGTGAACAGTTCCCATACTAAGCTGTGCTCTGGTTTAACCAAACTGGGCTTTAGATGTGGGTGACACCGCACACAGACCTGACGCTGCTGAGGGCCGCGACAAGACTAAGCCTGGGACTTGTTTTTCGAGAAGGAAATAATTAACAGCACATCAACAGAAGTATTTAACCAGGTCTCCTGTTGCTCAATATCTTTATTAATGACCTGAAAACTAGGCTGCAGACTGAAACAAAGTTTGCAGATGAAAAGAACGTTATTTAGGTTAATTACAAATGACGAAGTCTTGGGAATTTCTGAGCCACCTAACCAGGCAGAAAGGAACAACAGAGCAGGAGAAACCCTGTGCTGACAAATCCAGAATAGTCCATGCAGGAAGGAGAGGTCTGAAATCCTTCTAGACTTTAGCAGGTGGTAAATTAACTGAGCATTAAGTGATAAGACCAACTATCGTGTGAGCTGCCCCATGCAAACCTCCACTGAAAGCAAGGCGACATCAAAATGATAGAGTGCAAAAATAACAGGTCAGAAAAGAACACAGAAAATCCTGTAACGTTGTTATCCAAACTGTCAGCACACGCTCGCTCCAGGTGCTGAATTCAGTTGCACTCCCCTCCCTTCTCAGCAGAGAGAGATGAGAAAACAAGGGAAGAAAGATGGGAAACCAAAGCCCTGGGGCAAGAGAGGACATTTGAAACAGGGAGGTGTTTCATGGGAGAAAAAAGGAAAAGGCCTTGTTTTGTCAAACAAGGGGGTGGCAAAGACCTATGACAACATATAAAATCCTTAATTTCAGCTAATCATTCGATGCAGGGATGCAAGTCCCCAGCATAGGGGCTATTCCTGGGAAAGGGCGGCGTGAGGAGCTTGTGGGACCTCCAGCAGCCTGGGAAAAACTGCTCTAATCTTGCCCCAAATGGGCTCATTTAGAGACTATGGATGTCCCCACATGTAAAACAGAGATAACTGTGTTTATCTCCAGCACAGCAATGAATCACTTCACGATGCTCCTGCGAGGAGCAAAGCCCATGAGTTCACGGAAAGGAGAACCCTCCTGTCCTGCCCCTTCAGCCTCACATCTCCAGTTCTGTAATGCAGATGCAGCTCCCACTCGGGGCTGGGTCAGAGCCACGACTCACACTGAAACAAATCAGGGCTTTATACATTGAAAGCAGAATTTCAGGCTAAGAAAATGCTGATATATCTTGAAGCAGAAGGTAATATTTATAGGAAAACAAAAGGGGTCAAATTCACCTCTGGCTTCAGATTTCTCTCTATGAGCAGTTTCGCTCCACCCACCCAAACAACTTAAAAACCCCCACAATGTTTTCAAGGCAGTTTCATTTCAGAGCACTAAAATCACATTCTGAGCCAAGAGGCGTGAGAAACTCACGAGCACCATAAAACCATCCCTGCTTCGGGTCGTTCTGGGGGCTTTGTTTCCACAGCGGTTTCCTGAGCCTCACAGAGACAAAGCTCTTTCTTTCTACCAAGTCTTGGTGCACCTCACACAGGGGAGCAAAGCCCAACGAGGTGGGAGAGGAGAAAATCCAGGTGCCCAGCAGGGAGACATGAAATCCCACCATGAGATCCAGCCTGTCTGCTTCCCCCATCCCGGCTGTGGTGGTGGAAAAAGGAGCAGCACATGGTTATATCACAGAATCCCAGAGTGGTTTGAGTTGGAAGGGACCTTAAAGATCATCTTGTTCCAACCCCTGCCATGGGCAGGGACACCTTCCACTAGTCCAGGCTGCTCAAAGCCCTGTCCAACCTGGCCTATGGTCCATGGGACCAGGGAGCTGCTGGGCCAAGGTAGCTGTGGTTGCACCAACAATGCCCATGCAGGTTCACTCAACACGCCAGGGTGAGGAGTAAAGGCTGAGCCATAGCAAAGAGAGAGAATGCAAGGCAAAAATCCAGGTTTTGGATGTTTTGGCCAGGTTTCCTGGCCTTCCTTCCCAGGAAGACAGGCTGAGTTGGGTTTGTTCAGCATGGAGAAGAGAAGGCTCCAAGGAGACCTTAGAGCCCATTCCAGTGCCCAAAGGGGCTCCAAGAGAACTGAAGAAGGACTTTGGACAAGGGCCTGGAGTGATAAGACAAGGGGGAAAGCCTTCCCACCGCCAGAAGGCAGGGTTAGATGGGATACTGGGGAGAAATTTCTTCCCTGTGAGGGTGGGGATGCCCTGGCACAGGCTGCCCAGAGAAGCTGTGGCTGCCCCATCCCTGGAAGTGTCCAAGGCCAGGCTGGACAGGGCTTGGAGCGACCTGGGCTAGTGGAAGGTGTTCCTGCCCAAGGCAGGGGGTTAAAACAAGATAATCTTTAAGGTCCCTTCCAACCCAATCCATGCCAGGCCCTCCCCAAATGGGACAGCTCTTCCAGCATCACCCAAACCGCTCGCACCAAACCGACCCATCCCAGCGGCGCTTCCCGCGTGTGACTCCAGGGAAAACAAGGGGCAGGAGGGAACGAGCGGAACGACACAGTCCCGCAGAGCTGAGGCTGCTGCTTGCTGCTGGTTGCAGGCTGTGCAGGCAAACCCTTCCCCTGCAGCAGGCTCCTGTCAGCTCCATGTCCAACCTTTCATCGAGCAGCACCCTGAGTATTTTTAACAGACTCTTCTGTTTGAAGATTAAATTTGCAAAAACCAACAAAAACAACGGCAACCACAAAAAAAAAAAAAAATTTAACGAAGCACCAACACCCCAAGGAAGCAGCCTGGAGCTCAGACACTGCTCAGCTCCACAGCAGGTGAAAGCAAAGCCCATGTTTCCAAAAAAAAAACCCAAACCAACCTCCTGTCATTCAAATGGTATTTGAAAGTGAGTGAGATGCCAACCAATCAACTCCCCGTCAGGATTCAAAGAACAGTGTATCCAAACCTCAGGGCTGCGGCCAAGAATGTATTTGCAATGCAGGAACACTACAGCAGCAGCAGCAGCAGAAGCCGTTTGCAAGAGTAAATGAGGTTATTTTGGCAGCAGAGCGGATGTAGCAAACAAGCCACTTTAACTGAATATGGTAAACAGAGATGGAGTGATTATAGGAAGAATGAATGTAATCGGGTTCCGAGTTGCTCTGAATTGCCTCGACTGACCACAATATCTGATAAAACCAATGGAAAAAGTTCTGGTTTCCTCTTGCATATAATTGATTATCTTACTGAGATCTACTGGTTTATACACACACACACACTCACAGCCCTATGAAATTCAGTTACTTGGCGATGCTGCCAGAAATAACCCAGAGCAGGAGCAGTTAGCTGGTATTTATTTTTGTCTGGGGTCACAAACTCCAGAAGTGAGAGAGGATGCAAAGCCCTCTCCCAAAATAAGCACCTGGGAGGTTTGTTTTGAGTAGCTGAGGTGTAACTGCTCTGAGCCAACACCGCTCCTGACTCGCTTCTAAGACAGGGAGGGAATAATCCCTGGAGGGGGGAACATGCTGCGTGCCATTCATCAGATCTACCTCAGGGCTCTCTTCCTTGACAAAGAAATGCTGGCTTTGATTTATAAAAAAAGATGGAAACGTGCCTTTGGAATTCCCCCAGTGCCATGAGCGGGCAAATAAAGATGATGGTGCACAGAAGGGAACAGCCCCGTGCCTGGAGAGGGATACGGGATACAGCCAGGGCGAGCAGTGATTTGGGATGGAGAGAGGACAGGAGCAATGGGCCATGCTCTGTCCTGCCTGTTGGATTCCTCCCACACGGCTGCCTCGGGCCAGAGGAGTTTTGCAAAGCCCAGTTTGGATTTTTGCACCATCCCGTGGCTGCTACCACGTCCTGCCCCAGCCGCACACGGCATCTCCCCGCCTCGGCTTCTGCCAGAAGTTATCAAAGGACAAAAACCAAACAAAAACAAGCGGAGGAAAACCCAAGGGGACCTGAAAAGCTCTTCTCGCTGCGGTGACAGCGAATCCTGCAGCCAAAACGTGCCAAAAAGTCTGGCCGGGGCTCGGCAGGGTGCCGGGAAGCACGGCGAGCTCGCCTGCCGACAGCGGGAAGGAGCCAAATATCCACAAACAAGTTTCCTGTCTGAAATTAATTTACTTACTGAAACAGCACTCAGCAAAACCTGTGATTAATATTTTCCTCCCCAGGCTCCTAACATGACAAAACAATAATTAATGATATATGAAACTGAACCCGAGTTACAGTAAGTGTAAAAATATTATTGTTTCTTTCATCTTCCTACCTCTTTATCCCTCCCAGCGGTGGAAGGCACCGAGTCCTGGGCTCTGCTTCCCAGGACAATGCTCTGCACCAGCAGGAACATGGGACTGATTTTTTGGCACCTGTCCCCAGTTACCTGGCACCCTGCTCGATGGAGGAAATCCAACTGGGAGCTCAGGAGGAGGGTGTAGGGAAAGGTGTAGGAGAAGCAGCACGGCGGGGAGTGAGCCTGTTCCTATTGGTAGTGTCCATCCCTGTGGGGTAGTGATTAAATGCAATAAAACAACCAGAAGGCAGCTGAAGGATTCAACCCTAAACACCACGTGCTGGGTTATTTTGCCCCATGTTTTCAATACCCACCTTCCTTTAATCTGTTCCCAGCTATGGAACATCAGTCCCTGGCCATGCCTGGGTCTCATGTGGCCTCCATCCCAAAAGCACTCGTGGGCCAGCAGCCAGCTGAGGTTTCCAAGGGACCACTCCCAGCTGGGATAAACCAGCAGAAGAGGGTTTCAAATAACAGCTTCAGCAGCACAAAAACTCCTCTCTGGAAAGCTGAGTGGAGACATGCTGGGAGAGGGTGCCAACCCCAGGAGAGGGAGGTGGCAAGGTGCCCACAGCCAGTCCTGCCATGATGGATGGCAAGGCTGGGATGCTTTGTCCAAAACCGATCCTTTGTCCTCCTGCCATGGGCAGGGACACCTTCCATTAAATCTGGCTGCTCAAAGCCCCATCCAACCTGGCCCTGAACACTTCCAGGGATGGGGCATCCACAGCTTCTCTGGGCAACCTGTGCCAGGGCCTCACCACACTCTGAGTAAAGAATTTCCTTATAACGAATCTAAATCTCCTCTCTTTTAAATCTAAATATCTAAATATAATATAATCTAAATATAAGTTCACCTTGAATCCTGTTTACAGAGCAAATATTTAAATAAAGCAATTACTCAAGTCTTCCAGTGGACTTTCTCAAATTTTCATTTTTGCCTGCATCTCTAAGGCACGAATGGATTGCATTTCTACAATTAGAGAATACTGTAAAGTTGACTAGAGCTAAAATATCGTGGAAATTCCACATATACTGTACACACAACCAAATTCACACACACAGACTCGGTATTATACACTTATATATCTATATCCACACATAGAGATAACACCAGAGCCCCACATATATAACCACATGTGTCTGCATATGAGCATTGAGACTGGGGGCTCAATCTGTTCCCTTCCTGCCCTACCAGCCCAGCTGGCACAGGGCTGGGAAAGCAGGAGCTGTGGGACCAGGTGGGTGCTGCTCTGCACCCCTCCCCACCCCACTTCCCCCCAGTCCTCCCAGCCACAGGCACCCAACTGTAAAACCACAAACCCCAGCCCGAAGGCAGCAGAGCAGAGCCCCCTGCGTGGGAGTCAGCTCCAAAAACAGGGAAAAGGGAACTATCAGGGAAAATTAATTTGTAAGAGACTTCCAACTTCTTTTTTTTTTTTTTTTCCCCTTGTAGTGGTCTGGGACAAGCACAGCCCAGATTTAACTCAGAGAAATAAAGGCTCTGCTGCTTCACGTTCAGCTCCGGGAGGGCTGCGCAGGCAGGGCTCGTGTCACCGTGATGCCTCGTGCCTTCACTAATGACTCCAAGATCAATGGCACCGGAGATGAGGAAGAAAGTGATTTAATTTTCAGATCAACGGATTACACAAGTACACAAAGTACTCCCTGTCAAATAAACGTGTTACCTTGATTCCTTCCATCCTTCAGCTGAGGGAGCAGCACAACGCTGTTGCATTGCCCGTTTTTCATTCCTGCACTCCTTCTGAGACCCTGGAACGCGAAAGACCCCGCCTGACTCTTATTTTTATGTAGAAAAGACAAAAAGCTGATGGAATATTGCCATTCTAGCAGGGCACTTCAGTTGCCCTGATAAATAACTGCCCAGATTTGCAAAACACTCAGAGCACAAAGAAAGACGAAGACAAAAAACTCTAAAAATCCAACCCCATAGCAACTAAATCTTGACATGTGGGTCCCAGGGAGCACAAAGAGCAAATCTAAAAATGAGATGGACATAGAAAAAAAAGTGGAAGTAGGGCAAGACTACAGCAGAGGGCCCGGGAGGGGAGCCAGGAGATGAGCTGGAGGAAGGGCTTCACTCCTTGCCCCTCACAGGACCTGCTCTAACTCACCTGCAGGGTGGGGAGCAGCCAGGTTTCCCACCACCCTGAGCTTCTGCTCATCATTTGAGGGCTTTTTGGAGGCCTCATCCAGGAACTGATTCAGTTGAAAACATCAGGTTCAGCACCCAACCCTGCCAGTCAGCACCGACTTCTACTCGGCATCAGGTTAGGAGATTTGTCGAGCTTGGTAATTAAAGCCCACTTTCCTCCATCCTCAAGAGCCTCATGATTTACTGTAGCTCCTACTTGAACTTCTGTATGTCTTGTATTTCCAGACATTATGTAATGAGGTTTTTGTGGTCCACAGAGCTTTCTCACTGATCCTCTGTGTTTGCAGCCAACAGCAGTGACTACACACGCAAACATTTCCAGAAAAGTTTTCAGGATTTTACAGCAGATACTCCAAAACCTGTCACATCACACAAATACACAAGCCTTACCCCAATCTGTGTTAACATCTAGTGGCAAGCCAAGGTTGGAAAGATCCAGACACAACAAACTGATGTTCTGGGGGACCCCAGCGGTGTGAACTGTGTTGGCATCATTTCTCACACCACTCATCGCTAAATCTCACAGAGACGTTGTGGTACAAACCCAGGAGGTGATGGGTTACCCAAAGTGCCTGTTGAAGGTCACAAGGAGCTGGGAAGAAGCAGTTCACAGGATTCCTCTCCAGCAGCACAGCTCCCATGCTGGCAGGACCATCCCTTCAGTGTGGACCAACAAGGAAGGACAGAAATTCATCTATTCCACCTCCAGCTACAGCTGCTTTTTCTCAGAGAGCATCTAATACTCCAGAGAAGCCTGTAAAACTCAAAACTTTCCTCGAGTCCACCAGGTGACACCAGAGGGGACCACGGACGCAAAAATAGGGAGGGACAGGTGGAGGCATCTGTCAGTGCCAAAGGCTGGAATCCAGTCTGGCCAACCTTCCATGCACAGTGTACACTTGGTTCCCACAGATTTCTTCCCAGCCCCTGGAAAGTGGCATCTGAAACAAGGGGATAACTGGGCTGATTTGGTCATGCTAAAATTGCACTGAACTTCCTGCACCTAAATCCACGACATTGGTATCCAACAGGGAACAGGCCACACAATACATCATACAGGTTAAGCTCATTTATCTTTTTGCTAGGAATAGGAAGGATCTAGTTTTTGTAAATATTAAAAGTTTAAGCTCCACTCAGGCCAAGAAGCACAGAGTTCCTGATAGCTAGGAAAGAGCTTGGAATTAAAGACGTTTCCTAAAGTATGGTCTCAACAAACTCAAAGCTCCATGCACAAAGAAGAGGAGTTAATTTACAGAATTACCACAGAATGGTTTGGGCTGAAAGGGACTTTAAATATTTTATTCCACCCCCCCACCATGGGCAGGGACATCTTCCACTAGACCAGGTTGCTCCAAGCCCTGTCCAACCTGGCCTTGAACACTTCCAAGGATGGAACCAGCATCCTTGAGGAACCACCAGGCCCATCGTGCCTCACCTTGCACTGACTGCCCTCCAAAGCTCCCTTTCAACTGGCTAAAACAGCTGTAACTCTTTTTTCACTTGTGTATTTATTGAAACAAAGTCCTTCACCCATCTCTCTGCTGGAGCAGTACCCAAGCCAGTGGCCATCTGGTGACAATGGGAATGTGGTGCCTGTGCCACCCCAGCTGGGATGGCTCTAACCAGCGTGGCTGGTGTCAGGTGATAAATCAGATGCCCTTTAACTCCCCAGCTGAGCTCTGCACACACCACAGCGCTGGAAACACAAGCTATAACCAATATTTTTACTGACAGGTGATAAATCACATGCCCTTTAACTCGTGTGCACCAGTTGCAAATTTAGTTAATTAAAAATTCATGCTGACTTCTTCCCATGTATTATTTCCTGCGTGATTTACATGAGCTGTTGTTGTTTGAACGCTTGCCGGGATTAAGGCTCTTGGAAGCCACGGGAGCACAGATCTTTGCTGCAGAGCACCACGACCTCTAGTGCTTTGCAGCCTGGAGAAATTACTGGCAGCACAAAGAGGAGCAGCAATGAAGACGGACCAAAATGTTTTATGGACATTTGATGGGAATGTGGGTCCCTGCCAAGCACGATCGACGGGCCCGGCTTGCACGTGTAAACCCTGTGCTACCACTGGGAGCCTTCCCTGAGAACACAAAAAAAAGAGCAGAAAAGTCTTTCTCAAGCCTGTAGAATTCTGCATTTTCACACATTGCTTTGAAAATTGATACAAAGAGCTACTTTTTAACTGTTTCTGGAGGTTTTTGCTCACCCTGGGCAGCCTCTCGGAGCAGCACCGTGGCACCCAGCAAGCCCCAGTGCTGTCCCGTGGGATTAGGGAAGGATTGCTGGCCAGTGCCCACCATGGTGGGAGCTGACAAGGGAGACAGCCACCCACTCCAGCCACCCTGATTTCCACCAGAATTTGTTATTCTCATTTTGGCAAATTAAACCAACTCTCTTTTCCAACCATTTTGTCCGCATTTTCCTACGGACACTTTTGAGCTACTGATAGTATTTTCAGCTCTGCTACAGAAGGGCATTTGTTAAAATATTCCATGACTGCAGAAGACTCATAACAGATTCAGAAACCCAGTGATAATCATAATAATTTTTTAGCACTTGTCTGCCAGACAGAATTATCAGCAAAAGCGGGGCCCTGTTATCTGCAGGAGCGGTATATGATACGTTCATTTTCCGCC
>VZRJ01003711.1:754302-782847 GCA_013397565.1 Ptilonorhynchus violaceus
CCCCGCCTCTACAAACTTCAATTATTAATGATGGAAATTTTTCCTGGCCTATTCTTCCCTTGGTGGGAAAAACAGCCATTACTGACATTCGCCGATTTAAATCTAATCCTCCTCATCTGCATATAGACGAGGCTCTGTTTGACTCTGCCTATTGATCCAGCCAGGAAAAGGCACTCCATAACTTCATCTGGTGTCAAACGGCGACGCGTCCTGTAGGAAATCGGCGCTGTAGATCTCCCCGCCATAAATATGTCACCAGAATTAACTGGAAGCGCTAATAGGTCGCTCAATGAGCTCCACGGTGCACACGGGGCACACCGAGGCTGCTGTCTCGCTACTTGTGATTGATGACACCAAAAACGAGCCAGCACAGAGGGTTGCCAGCCAGCCCGGGGACGGGGGACTCGCTGACACGCTTTGTTCGCCGCGCGTGCTGGGTCCCAGCCCAGCCCTGTCACTTCTGAAATGTTTAACACTCTTTACACGGAAAAAAAAAAAAAATAATTCCTGCTACAAGCATAAAACAATAGAAAATAAGTAGGATCTCTTCCAGCTCTTCTTTCCTGCAGTTTGTCCTGCTGCGGCGCTGCCTTTGGCGAGCAAATAGGGCCAAGAGAGAAATCCTGGTGTTTTTGTTGCAGGCAAAGAACCCCGTGGAGGATGGCATCAGGTCCTGGAAATGCAGCTCAACACACTCTGGAGATCAAAGTGATCCCAGCTTGCTCACTCTGAGCTGTTTCTGCACACCATGTCCCAGCCAAGACACCCTGACCCAGGAAAAAGCCTTCCGTGTTTAGCTGTGCCACTTCTTTAAATTTATTACAGAATTGTGGAATGGTTTGGGTGGAAGGGACCTTAAAGATCATCTCGTTCCACCCCCTGCCATGGGCAGGGACACCTTCCACTAGACCAGGTTGCTCCAAGCCACAGTGGCCTTCCCTGGGTTCAAACCACCACACCAGGGATGGACAAGGATGGACTATGAGCCCCTCAGCACTGGATTCGTGATAGTGACAATTAAACAGGATCAACTTCTAGGTGACAGCTCAGGTGGTCTTGCTCTCCCCAGCAACCTGAAAAGCAGCAGGTTTTGTCCCAAAAATGTTTACATTTCTCATGGGGGTGGAGGGCAGGACCACTGGACTCACACAGAGCTGCCGATTTCCTTTACACATGAATGGGCCTCACACATGAATAAAGCCCTGGAAAAGCATCTGACCCAGCCCTGATCAACTGCCACCCCCGTGCATGTGGAGCAGCCTGGAATGTTCTCTCCATCCAGCCACAGCTTTGTTCTCTGTCCAAGAGGCAACTCAGACCAAATTGTCCTTATTTTCCTGGGTGAAAGGAGCCGAGACAGTGCCACTTGGTGTGTCCCCAAGGATGCAGGAGGCAAGGCTGCTCCACAAAGGCACACATGATCCCACATGTCCTAGAGGAGTCTGATCCACCTCCAATTATCTTCACAAAACTCAAAACGAACCAGAAAACCTCAAGAGAGTCACAGAACTGCCATGTCCAAAGGCAGTGCAATGCTTCCAGCACTCCTGGATGAGCAGGGCTCCTTTCCAGTGTTGTTTTTATGGCTATAAATTATTTATGCTGGGTGCCTGGTAAATGGTGATGCTGAATGAGTCACTCCAGCCAACTGAGTGCAAAACTGTCTTCAGAGGGGACATTTCATCTTCAGAGGGGACCTTTCAGGATTTTTTCAGCTCATGGGCTGAACCTCCTTGTGAAAAGTAAACAAACCCAAAAGAAATGCAAGAAACATCAGAGGACAAAATTTGTTCAGATTTAAAACCTGATCAGAAGCAGTTGGATGGAGCAGTGAGAAAATCAGAACAGATTCCAGACTTGAATTTACTGGAATCTCACCCATTTTCATAGAATGGTTTGGGTTGAAAGGGACATTAAAGCTCATTTCATTCCACCCCCCTGCCATGGGCAGGGACACCTTCCACTAGACCAAGTTGCTCCAAGCCCCATCCAACCCGGCTCTGAACAATTCCAGGGACGAGGCATCCCCAGCTGCTCCAGGCAACCTGTGCCAGGGCTAACATGTAATCTAAATCTCTCCTCTTCCAGTTTAAAACCGCTCCCCCAGCTCTCCTCTGGCAATCCATCATCCCTAATCCGAGGGGCGTGGGTTATGCCGGGCGCTGCAGCTGCGGAGCGCCGCTGCAGTTCATGTGGGAGCCAGGTGTTCCCTAATCCCCCAGCACAGAGAATATTATAATTGTGAGCACTGTAACGAGCACGAGAGCTTTCACCAGGCAGAGAACGTTACCAGCCTCACCTCAAGCAGGGGGAGCAGGCAGCGTTTCCAAACGGCAACTGGATTCGTCCTCATTATTTACCTGAACAGATGTTCGCTGTGATACTTCCCGAATCCTGGAGCTGGATATTTGTCAGCTTTAATGGGATCTCCAGGAGCTAGTTTGCTTTAGGAGCTCGTTTCCTCATTCAAACGGTAACCATGACCGTTTTCTGCTGTGTGCTGCCTCTGGTTCATGATTATCTTCCCGGGTTTTCACTTTTCCCCGGGTCACTGAGTGCGGATCCATTCTAATTACTGTCATTTTAGCTTTTGTGCTGCACGCCATCACACCAGGATCCGGGCTGCATAAATAAGTAATGCAGGTGCTCTTTGTGGGCTTTGCTCATCGCATCTCATCGTGCCACGAGCTCACCTGAGGCCCAGCCCGGGGAGGAGCCCACCACGCTCACCAGCACTGGGCTTCCCCTCGCTGGTTTTTAGCTTTATTTCATTCATCTCTGCTCAGACAGGGATGCCCTCCCTGCGCTGTCACTCCTCGGGGTGGATGCTGATCTGCCTGCCCGAGGGGATGCAGTTATCCCAACACGGCTAACAGGGCAGCAATCGCTCCCGAGGTTTGTTAAATTAACAGGATCATGGCAAACGCCTCATGCCTCACGGAAAGGCTTAAATCAACACCGAAACGCTGCCCAGCTCGGGGTCTGCTGCCTTCTGAGTCCCACGCTGGCCCAGAGCCACGTGCCACACGCAGAAGCATCAAAGCTCATTGTCTTTGAACCCTCAAACCCTCTTTGGGAAGTCACTGCCCTTCCCCGCCAGATCTCGCACTGTGCTCTTGTGATCGGAACAGGAAGGTGGTTACAGGACGTGATAGAAGTGCAGGATAAAGATCTGCAAGTGATGACTTCAAGTGGTTGGGGTGTGCGGTGGCCAAAACAATGAAGGTGCTGCACCCTGGCCCCTCTTGCTGGGTGCATCCTTCCCACTGAGAGAGAGAGAACATAAGAACATAACCACACGGTGACAACGTGGTTGTGCACCATGAGCTGCAGGGGCACAGAGCTCATGGCAGGGTTCTCACCCGAACACCAGCAGGGTACAGGGAACCACAATGTGCCCCAGGAAGAGGGAAAGGACCAGCAGAGGTGGCTTTGAACAAGGAGGATGAGTTGTTTGTGAGTGGAGGATCAGGGCTGTGTCAGCCACACACAGATCTCAGCGGCTGTGAGGGAGGTGGGACCTACCACAGGTAGGATGGTCAGATGTTTGGTGAGCAAGACAAGGATGGGCATGCACATAATGTCATGGCCTTATTACTGCTAAATTTCCTTCACTTATTTTTTTTCCATAATAAACAGTATTTCCATTAAGAGACATTTGTGAGGCCAGCAGATGCAGCCACTGCTCCCAGGAGTGGGAGGCACCAAGTGGGACCTGCCACAGCTGCCAGGGCTGACCCCCACATCCTGAGCTGGCTAGGGGGATAGCCATGACCCAGCTTGGGGCACCTGGCAGCAACACACCTCTGACCACAACAGGCAGGGCTGCAGAAGTGGTAAGTGTGCCAGAAGCCTTCAAACAGTTTAAAAATCACATGAAATTGCCAATTGATCTATTAATGAGACAACTATTTTCTCTTCTCTCCTTTGCAGGGAGGGACTTTGCTTCCCCCTGTCCTGGTGCAGCCCAGGGCAGCTGACAGGATGCAGAGCAAGGCTGGGGCTGCTCATTCAAGCTGGCTCCGAGGTGCCTCGTGCAAACCCTCGAAGGAACGAGCCTTGGTTCGCTCAACTGTGCTCAGCCCCACAAAACCCAATAAACAACCACGCCAAACTGCAAACACCCGCCAGGCTGCAAGTCACCGCGCAGAACCACGCCTCGAACAACGCCTTGGGGCAGCCGCTGCCAGTGAAACACAACGGCATCGACACCCCATTTGTGCACAGGCAGGAGGATCAGTGGCACAGGGACCTCATTCAGGATCCCAGGCTTGGCCAGTCCCCTGGCACACGGACCCAGGGTAGCTCAGCCCGTCCTTCAGTCGACATCTGCCGCGGGGCTGACGCACAAGGACTCTCTGTGTTGCATCACGCGAGGACCGCGGCTGAAAAGCTCTAAGAACAAGCTATTTTCGGAGGCCTCATAATTCACATGAATCTTATCTAAAGGACTTTGTCTTCGTATCTTTATCAGAAATGTTCTCCCGCTTATCTGATAAGAAGGAGCTGCGTTTCTCTGCGAGGAGGTGCCAATGACGGCAGGAGCTGGCATCAACTCGGTGAGAGCAGAGTCAGCGGAACGCGCTGCCCCGCGGGCGACCTGGCCTTGAGCACCGGGCAGGACAGAGAGGTCCCCCATGCTGTGGGGATGTGCCCACCTGCACAGGTGAGCTCCCTGCCCCTGCTCACCACTGCCCAACCAACCAGCAGCTCCTCCCTGAGCCTGTTTCAATGCCAGCCATGAATAACGATCAACCCTGAGCACGTCCCCACCAGAACAATGCAGAAACCACAACCAAGGGCTGAAACATTAAACTAAGAGTCAGTGCTCCATCAGTTGCTGGTGATATGGTTTTAAAATAAAGAGGAGAGATTTAGATTAGATATAAGGAAGAAATTCTTTACTCAGAGGGTGGGGATGTCCTGGCACAGGTTGCCCAGAGGAGCTGTGGCTGCCCCATGCCTGGAAGTGTCCAAGGCCAGGTTGGACGAGGCTTGGAGCAACCTGGGGTACTGAAAGATGTCCCTGCTCATGGCAGGGGGGGGGGAACCAGATGCTCTTTAAGGTTCCTTCCAGCCCAAGCCATTCTGTGATTCTCTGATTACCAGATTCAAAGGTTGAGACAGGACTACTTAGGCATTTTTAATCCATGGTTTATTAAGTTGGTAGTTGGGTATTGCAACTTAAAGACTGTGCAAGGTAGAGAGGACTAAAAACCGGGACAACCCCAGCTGGAATATCACTGCCCTGAGTCAGCAAAAGCTGCTAATCCCCTTTCTCAACAAGACCTAGGCTTGCAACCAGGTAAACATTTGTTGCATTTCGTTTGCTTTCAGTAAAGGGCATCACCTTGTTACCATCACTGAATAGCAGAATACTGAAAAGAGCACCAATCTCCCATTTTCCAACCAGAGCAGAGCTTGAATTTCATCTTCCTCCCTGCTCCAGGATTTACTCTCAATACCCACATGCCAGCTTAGTCAAGCAGTCACTCAGTCTAGTTTCAAGTAATCCTGCACTGCAGGATCTGCTGCACTGGTCATACCAATTAGTTCAACACCTTTTCTTTGGAGAGAACCACTGTGTTGGTAAAGCTTCAAAAAAAACCCAAACACCCCATAGGAGAGGATGTCTGGATAATGACAATTTAACCCATGCATTGCCTAGAACTGCAAAGGGCTGAAACAACTCTGGGGATCAGCTCTGACAAGCCCTTGCTGGATTTTAGCAGTCCCTGGGCAGCATAGCCCATGAGTGACAAGGAACAGGAAGCAGCAAGTCCAAAGATACATAGAAATGAGGGGAAAAAAAGTATGAACCAGAAGTATTCACTGTAATGACCAAAACAAAACCCAATCCCATGTATCAGTTACTGGTTGTCTCTTTGAGCACAGGTATGTCCCTCTTTAGTATTAAGACTGAAAGTTTATTTAACTCTTACCAGATATTTAACCCTTGGCAGGTATGAGGTGGCTTAACCCCAGAGAACAACTCAGCACGATGAAGCTGCCCCACTGCCCCTTCCCAGCGGGATGGGGATGAGGATCAGAAAGAAGTAAAACCCACGTGGTGAGATAAGAACAGTTTAATAATTGAAATAAAGCAACATTTAATAGCAATAACAATAATAATTGTAGTGAACAGGAGAGAGAAAGCAATGAAACCCAAGAAAGTCAAGTGATGCCTGATACAGTCGCTTGTCACCCGCTGACCAGTGTCCAGCCCATCCCCCAGCAGCAATTGGTCCCTCCTGGACAACTCCCTCCCAGTTTCTATACTGGTCTATGGTATGGAACATCCCCCTGGCCAGTTTGGGTCTGCTGTCCCGGCCCTTCTCCCTCCAGCTCGCTGGCAGAGATTGGGAAACTGCAAAGTCCTTGATTTGGGGTAAGCAGTGCTTAGCAACAACTACAACATCAGCGTGTTATCAACAGTACAGGCACACTCAACCCAAAACACAGCACTGTTTTGTGCTACTAAGAAGAAAATTAACTCTATCCCAGCCCAAACCAGGACACAGAGGACTGGACAGCACCTTATGCCCATATGGAGGTATTTATCCCACTGGCACTCCGAAATTCCAGCCCAGCTGAGCGGGCACAGCGACCTGCAGCCCTCGCCCCGCAGTTTGTGCCGTTGCCATCAGCCAGTGCTACCAGCAAACCCACGGTGTGTTACACGTGCACTGCTGCAGAGAGGCTTTGAGAGTCATTTAATATTATCCTGCCGGGAGGTCACACCCAGACCCGGCACGTGCACGGGGATCCGGGGCACATTCGCTTCCACCCGGGATGAACGCAGCTGCCAGTGGCAAAAGCCGGGAACAGCAGAGCTGCAAACTGGCCGCAGACATTTCTGCCTTCCCTCATGCAGGGAAAATAGAAAAAGAAAAAAAGAATAGGAAAGAAAAAAAAAAACACAACAGAAACGGTTCATCAGATAGTTATAAGTAGCTAGAAAAAAAAAACCACAGCCACTTAAAACTTGTGCACAGTGAAGTTCTGGGGCACTCACCTCCTGTTTTTGTTTCAATTAAGACAAAAGCAGGGTTTGTTTTCAGATCTCTATTACAAATAAAATACCAAAGGCCAGCCCGCTGAGCCCTGCACTGGGTGGGCAGCCTGCAGGCAGCAGCCACCCAGTGAGCTCTGCTGGTCTCACTGGAGGCCACCCTGCCACGTGCAACTCTTCCACAGCTCCTCAAAAACCCCACTCAATCTTGCATTTGCTGCAGCCAGGTCCCACCTCCCCTGCCAGAGGAAACTCTCCACCCTCACACTTGTCTTATCTGCTTTTCTTCCCTTCATTCCTGATTTTACCATGCTCACATTGATGTTTCTCAATACCCCACGAAGCAGGTCCAGAGGCATCAGGGTTTGTTCTTTTTTTAGGGAGAAGGATCATCCAAGATATTTATTTACAGGAAGGAAACAGAAATGTGATGGAGCAAGGTCCTACCTGCCCAACCTGCCACCTCCAATGTAGGGGAGAAACTCTCCTGCTTGCAGGTTACAGGCTGGTATTAAACACTCAGCATCTCTGTCCAATACAAAATCACCTTGCACACCCTGTGCTCACCTTTAGTTACAGCTGGGGAAGCCTCAGCCTGGCAGGGCAGAAAATCAGAATTGGCAGGAAGACCAGGCAGGAAGAAAAAGCAGGAGCACAAAAGCAGCAATGCAATGAGTCTAAAAAGAAATTAATGCAGCTTCTTGTCCCAGCCCCACAAATCTCCCTTCACCATGAGTGGGTCCTACAGGGGTGCAGAGCAGCCCATTCCCCCAGCTCAGCTGCCAAACAGGAAGGTGATGCTCCAAGACAACAAGAGCTGGAACACGCTGCATTTTGGGGCATTCGGAGACCATATGGTGACCTCAGCTGCTGGGACATCCAGGGCAGTGGCACAGGGGGGCACACGCTGCTGGACACCCCAAATCATCCCAGGACACCTCGCTGGATCTTCCAGCCTGCTCCTCCCTCCATGCCCAATCATCTGCCAGCATCCAGCTCCAGCTTCTGGCAAAGGCAGGGATTTAACAGAGTTATCCTGAGCTGCACCAAAACCCAGTTATATTCAAATTCCACAAAGTCTCCAGATTCTCCATCTTGACCTTGGTGAGTTTTAAAACCCCGATGTGGCCCTTTTTGTACCTCCCACCTGAAAAACAACGAGAGTCAGAGCCAGCCAGAGCACAGAGCCTTCCTTCCTCCTCCCCATCAATATTTTATCACAGCAAACACCTGCCACGAAAACAAGGCCTGGGAGAAACAGGAGGTTCGTGGAACTGCCTCAACAGCAGCACAGACACCACAGGAAACAAAACAACCTGTGCACAGAGAAGAGCAGAGCCCACAGAGCAAATGTTTGTGCGCTCCAGGGACAGGACAAATTCTGCTTTTGCTTACACGGGGGTGTGAGCGCTCTGACCCCACCGGTTTCAGCTACAGCTTCTACAAAGGGCTGTGCAAGCAGTGCAAAACCTTTTCCAAATATGCTCAGTGGTGGGGGTTTCGTTGCAGTCAAAAGCAGGAAAGCGGTTCCCTGCATGGAGTCAGCAGCTCACAGCTTTGGCACCAGGAATGCCTCTGGGAAGGCACCGGGATTCACAGCGAGATGGTGCACGGGGACAAGGGACAGCAAAGAACAAGAAACATGGGGAATCCTTCCTGTTTTCATCTGAAGGATTCAGACTCCGCTTGTAGAGCTGATCAGGCCCCCCTACCCAGGTACAAAGTGTTCATCACCTTTTCTTTTTGTTTTAACCTTTAGAGAACAGAGCCAAGATCAAAACATACCTACTGCTACCAACTTCTACAGTCAGGAACTGCATGGGGAACATCCTGATTCCTGAATTTCATCCATGAGACAAGCACTCCTCGATGCCAGCACTCTCAGGATGACACCTCCGGGGAAGCACCATTTGTTTATTACACAGCACACAGGCATGGGAGCAATTGGAGGTTATTATTTCTACTGGAGATGTGATTTCAGGCTGCGAGAAAATTTTAGGCTGCACAAGCCTGAAATAACTCCCCAGGCCAAATTTATAACTTGTAACAAGCAGAACTATCATAGCCACTTGTCATTTTATTAAAGACCTGCACGACCCCCTGACCTACACAGGCACCGGAGCTGCCAGCCCAGGAACTGAAAGCAGCACTGTCAGAGAGGCCAGGCCCCTTCTCACAGGATTAGTTTGGTCTCAGTATGGATTTTAAGGCATTAAACAGCACGGTGGAATGGCTCTTCTCACAGCCACATCCCCCTGAGGGGGCCATGGAGATGCTCTGAGGGCTGGAGCCCCTCTGCTCTGGAGACACAATGGGAGAGCTGGGGGTGTTCACCTGGAGAAGAGAAGGCTCCAGGGAGGCCTTAGAACCCCTTCCAGTGCCTAAAGGGGCTCCAAGAGAGCTCGAGAGGGACTTGGGACAAGTGTATGGAGTGCCAGGACAAGAGGAATGGCTTCCCACTGCCACAGGGTCAATTTAGGGAAGATATTGGGAAAGCTTTTTAGAATAAGGGTGGTAAAACACTGGCACAAGTTGCCTCGAGAGGAGGTGGATGCCACAAGTCTGGAAGTGTTCAAGGCCAGGTTGGATGGAGCTCTGAGCAACCTGGGATAGTGGAAGGTGTCCCTGCCCATGGCTCACATGGCAGGGTCTCCTTGTGTCCATCACGGAGATAAAAAAGTCTCTCCTAATTTATGCTGTTTATTTCACCCTCTCCATCAAAATACAACTGAACACGAATTTGTGATCGTCAGCTGCACCGAGCTCATCTGCAGCAGGAACTGTCCCCATACCTGTGACACTCACCCTCCCCTGGCTGCTTGCAAGGACAGACCCTTCTCCGTGAGCTCACCCCTCCCCAGGCCGTGCAGCGTGGGGACAAGACTCAGCATCACTCTGCAGGAAATACCGAGAAATCCAGTCTCTCTGGTGAAGTGATCCTTCCTAAGCACGCAAACCACACGCCCATGATTGATGGAGTGGCTCCCCTGTCAAACAGGCAGCTCGTGCAGACAATCCCAAAAGGCAGCAGCAGAGCCCAGAGCGAGCACGTACAGCTGCCTGCAGAGACAAGGGTTAACAATCTTATCTGGGGTCACCAGAAGAAATTCCAAGTAAAACCCACAGCACGCAGATTTCCTGCTTTCTAACCCAGTGCCCTATTTATACCTCTCTTTCTTCACAATGCCAGTGACAGCTTTTTCCTCACTCACAGGCATGTTTCCTGCTTTCTGAATTGTGACTTTCATTTGTAGCTCATTTCCATAACCTCCGATATAGAGTTGCAGTGGAAGTGTTAAATGTACTGATAAATTCTTCATGAATCTTAAAGTTATTGGCAGAGAGAATGGGGGCAATTTACCCTGTACCAGCCAATTGAAAATTATATATTTCAAAAATCCTTCCATGGAACGCAGCAAGGTTTAACTCTGACTGATGAAGTAACACCTTCCTGAGGATGAGACCAATAACAGAGCCTATTTCCAAAATGCAAAGTCCCCAGTGAGATGGCAAACAAGCTCATCAGTGCACAGTGACCTTCACAGGCTACAGTCCTTATCACACAGTGACAAACTCCGTGATTGTGTGTGGGTGCTCCCTGGAGCAGCACCCAAACAGCCCTCGGTGTTCACTTCTCCATCCCTCCAGCCCTCTGGGCTCATCCCACAGCGTGGGCAGCAGGGAGAGCACCAGGATTGTGCCCCTCTACCCCTCTCTCATGAGACCCCACCTGCGGGGCTGCTTCCACCAGGAAGACCCCAAACATCAGGAAGACCTGGACCTGACACCAAGGTGCTCCAAGGGCTGGAGCCCCTCTGCTCTGGAGACACAATGGGAGAGCTGGGGGTGCTCACCTGGAGAAGAGAAGGCTCCAGAGGAACCTCAGAGCACCTTCCAGTGCCTAAAGGGGCTCCAGGAGAGCTGGAGAGGGACTTGGGATAACAGCCTGGAGTGACAAGGGGAATGGCTTCCCACTGCCAGAGGGCAGGGTTAGATGGGATATTGGGAAGGAATCCTTCCCTGTGAGGGTTCTGAGGCCCTGGCACAGGCTGCCCAGAGAAGCTGTGGCTGCCCCATCCCTGGAAGTGTCCAAGGCCAGGTTAGATAGGACTTGGAGCAACCTGGGCTAGTGGAAGGTGTCCCTGCCCATGGCAGGGTCTGAGATGAGATGAACTTTACGGTTCTTTTCAACCCAAACCATTCTGTAGTCCTGTAATTCCATCTGATCAGGCTGCACTTTGATTAACAAAGCATTTTCTGTGTGCTCTTTGCCAGGAGCATGGCATGGTCCAGCTGCTGCCACTCCTCTGTTTTCCCTATTTTAAAAAGCAAGAGAGAGAAAGGTGGAAAAAAAAAAGAAAAAGAGAGAAAAACCAGTCTCATCTGATCCTTATCCCTGCCAGAACAGGAGCATCTTCAAAACCACTGGCTGAACAAGTTGCACTAAATAATTAGGACACATGGGGGGACTAAAAGTAAAGAAAGACTAAAGCACAGATTTGCTGCAACGTTTCCACTTCACTGGAGTCAGAAACAAGGCACAAGGTGCCTATTCTGGAAAAGCAGATGTGGCTGTGACTGAACAAAACAGCACGGACAGCAGGCAGGCAGGGAAAGAAAACCCACAAAAGTCGTGGTGCCTCATGTTAGAATCTGAAGGTCAGACGTGGAAAGAGCCAAGCCGGGGCTGGAGCTGCCTCGCAGGACCCCTGGGGATGCTGTGGGGTGAGGGGGCACAACCTGAGCTGTGGGAAACATGGGCTTAGATCCACGGGCAGGAAGAGCATCCAGCTGGGAAACTCCATCAGCCCGCAGCCCACCTTCCCTGCAGGGGATGCAGGAGGGAGAAAGCAGGGACTGAGGCATTGGAAGTGAGACTAAATGCCAGAGCATCCTTCGGGAGCAGCCCAGGGAAGGCTGACAGGCCTGAGGGGACTGTGCCATCTCCTCCATCACTCTCACACCGGATGAAACTCATTCAGATCACCCACGGACAGCACAACCCCCACAGCAGAAGCCACAAGCACGAGGTCCCTGCGATGAGTCGAGGTCCCACGTGGTGACACATCCCCTGACACAGCAAGCCCAGAGCAAGGGGCACTGACCCTGCTGCCAGTCAGCTGCCTGTCCTCACCCTTCCCAGAAAGCTTTCAGAGGTCACCAACCCAAGCACACTCACCACAGCTGGTGTCACCGAGACCAAAACAGCATTAATTCAAAAATTGAGCTGAAAATGTTGATATGAAGCAGAGGAATGAGGGAACGGGACTGGACAGGGCAGCAGCCACCTGAGCCCAGCAGAGCTGATCCCAGCTCCTGCTTTCCTGCAGAAACACACACAGCTCTCTGCCCCATATAAAATATTTGTGCATCCTACATAATTTAGAATCCTATTAAATAACTTGACTCCCTTATTTTTCATAGCAGCAAATGCCATGAATTTTGCATGGAATAAAAATTTAGCAATCATAGC
The DNA here is from genome assembly GCA_013397565.1 of Ptilonorhynchus violaceus. Taxonomy (NCBI): domain Eukaryota; kingdom Metazoa; phylum Chordata; class Aves; order Passeriformes; family Ptilonorhynchidae; genus Ptilonorhynchus; species Ptilonorhynchus violaceus. The sequence continues at coordinate 766,788 of VZRJ01003711.1, forward strand.
AGTTGCTAATTTCTGTGCTGTGCTCAGAGCAGCCTTTCACTTCCCCATAATGATTTTAAAACATTATCCTGCTGTTTCCTTTTTTCTATGCCTGGCATTGAAGAGCTCTGCAAACTATTTGAATTGCGCTGCTCTGGGAAAAAAAAAAAAAAATCCTGTAGGGGAGGAAAAATTAAATTCAATCATCACTCTACCCTCTGTGAACTGTGAAAGTCTTGGGAACATGAAAAGGTGCTTTCGAAAGGATGTTAAGCATTCAAAAGATTAGACAGCAATGTGCAATTAAATGTGTTCCACAACCCTTTGTCAGAGTATCCAAAACCTTACTTCTGCATGAACTTCAAATCCTCCCACTGGGAGCTTGTTCAAGTGGTTTACTTTAAACCTGTACTTTAGATATTCCATACCTTTCACTTTTATAATTCTTCGGCATATGCTAACACTGGCAGAGTTAATAGTGACTGACTAATTTTAAACCCTGTGATTACTGGAGCTGATTTATATAGTAGCTTCCCTTCACAATGCTGCGAATCAGGCACGCGGTAATTGCCAAGTTCAATTTTAGCTCTGTCACACTGAAGCATTAGTTTTTATGCCTCAGCTGTTGCCTCCTCCATGCTATAGAGGTAAGTTGATAATGCAGTCGGTTTTGCTGTTAAATATCATAATATTATGATACCCCGTGTCAGATCCTTGCAAGCTTTGTGAGCTATGCATCATCTATTAACTAAATACTTTTATTAAGGGAACGGTTTGAAAAGGTTCCTATTCTAATTTAGCTCAGAACACTGAATACTGGAGGAGCGGGGTGGGGGGGGGGAATGCAATGATTTAATTCACCACCAAAAGCGACTTGGTGGAGAGAAGCACTCGGCATCATCAAGGAGCTGTGGTAGGAAATGTGAAGGGATTAAACTGCAAACCCTCCAGCTGAGGTCCCCTGCCCTGACCTCAGGCCACAACCTCCTGGCACATATAGGAGCAGTGCCAGGAGCTGTTTCACCCCTCAAAACCGGGAGTTTTGGGGCTGCAGGTCGAGGTCCAACAGCGAGTGGCATCAAGAACGGACATCCCATGGAAACCTTCCCTCCAATGCCCATGGATGCTGCTGGCAGGGCTCATGGAGCACAGGTGGGACAAGCAGAGAGGAAAAGCCAGAGGAGATGGAGGACACCAGAGAGCCTTTGCTAAGCAGAGATGGGACTCCACAGCCCAGGGATGAGCTGTGGAAGAGGAATGAGACGGTGCTGCTGAGCTGCTGCTGCTGCCTCGCAGCTGAACCAACACACACAGCTGGGCATCACCAGTAATCTCTTAATAGCATTTAAATCCACCCATCTCTTGGGCTTCATGCAAGAAGATTTTCTTTCTTTTTTTTTTTTCCTTCATTATTAAAGTCTGCTCGTATCACATTTAACCAACGTGGGCAAAGTGGAACTGCTTTCCTTCCCATTCACACGCTCCTCGGGGCTCAGCATCAATGAAGGGGGTAACAGGAGCTGGAGCCCCAAAAGCAGCAGAGAAGGCTTTATGGACAAGACACAGCCCCGGGGATGGATCTGGGCACCTCCTCTGTGCCAGGCGGGAATGCCCAGGGGTACAGGAGTGGGGTCTCTGCTCTGGTCCAGGGTTGATCTTTGCAATCCTGTGTATGGAAAGAGCATAAGGCAACAGAAGAGCCTCTCTGCACAGCCAGGCTGGACTGTCTCCATTGATCTCAAACCTTTCCTCCCCCTCCACAGCTCCCTCAGCCCCAGGCAGGTGCAGAGACATCAATCCAAGCCAACATCCACGTGCTGGTCCCTGTGGGGGCTCCAGGGACCCCCCTGTGATGCCACTGCTTAGCAGGCACTTGGCCACTCGGGGGAAATTCCCCCTATCAACACCATCCTTCCCTAATAAACCACAGTTTTATGCACATAGGATCCATGATATTCACCAAAAACATGGATCTTACTCCAGGTCTGAAGTTCTTTGCCTAGGAACATAGCAAAATCCATGGTTACCAGTCCAGTGGCCACCTCTCCCATTAACCCTCTCACCTGAAAATGTGAGCCTGAAAATGGGTAAGTTCCTCTTTTACTATTTTTTTCCCATAGTTTTCCAAAAGGAACAGACAACATGCTAAACAGGGAGCATCCTGCAAGCCTGGAGAGCTGGAGCTGCATTCCATCATGGCTCAGAGCAATGTCCAGGGCTCCCACAGCCCCTGCTCCCTGCAGTGTTTCACGGCAGAAGGTGGAACACTTCCCACACAGAGAAAGAGGAAGGAAGAAAGTGGGAATTTTGCCAAGCGCGTGGTCACTGGGAGGAAGGAATAGGACTGATGAATTTTTCAGCTTTGATGATTTTGGTAAGGCCAAAGCCACGTGCCTCAGAAAGGTACTCTACAAATTAATGGACCACAGAGCCTGGGGAATTCAGAGGTGGGATTGATTGTTTCGTGTCTGAAGTCACATTTTCTTGTGACCCACCAGGGATGTCTGAGCAGTCCCATGTGTTTCAGAGCCCCTTGCACGCTGCTGACACGCCAACCCCTGCTGGCTGCATCAGACCCTGTGTAACCCAGTTGTAGGGTTACAACTGATGGCATCGATGCTCTCAGAGGTCTTCTGAAGCTGAAGCTGAGCTTAAACCACACTTTCTCACTTGCATCACACCTGTACTTTCTTATGATTATCTAATGGCTGGCCAGAGTGCAAACTGCCCATCAAAGTGGACAGAGACACCACAGCCCAGCTGCAATCTCACCGAGCCCACGGCTTGTAAGAACACAGATTTCCCCGGCAGCAGGACAGGAAGGACCAGTCTGGTGTCAGACACCTCTCCCAGCACACAGGGCAGGACCCTGCTCCAGTCTGGGGTACCACCAGGCTGGTAATGCAGAACTCAGAGCACTGAGATTCCAAAAAACCCTGGAAAGAAATGCCCTGGTAACAATATCATTCCTCCCTCCCTTATACACCCACATATACACACTCTTTGCCCATCTCAGCTATGTTTTTTTAAGAACCATCCTTTCCTAAGTGCTCAGCAGGACCTTTTTCAGCTGTGGCCTCAAAACTTCGCTGGACCACATGTCATTGCAGTAATATCAGTAGTACCCAACACCCGAGCTCCTGAGTTTAAACAGAGCTTTGTGCCCACAGCAGCCACAAAGGAAGCCAGCAGAGCTCATCTGTATCCTCTGCTCATGCAGAGCTGGCAGGATCCACAGCCACCACTGCACACCTGCCTGCAAAACAGTCAGCGAGGTTTGCATCCTCTGGGCTCATCCTTGGCACAGAGAATGGTTTGGAAAGGACCTTAAAGCACATCCAGTCCCACTCCCTGCCATGGGCAGGGACACCTTCCACAGGTTGCTCCGAGCCCCGTCCAACCCGGCCTTGGACACTTCCAGGGGTGGGGCAGCCACATCATTGGATCCTGCTGGAAAACCAACCTGTGCTGAGTTTTCAGCGGCCTCAGCTCACATTGTGTGTGCACCTGCAGCTCCAGGAGCTGGTGCTGGCTCTGGATACGGATGCACAGGAGCCCCTGGTGCTCGTGCAAGGCACTTCGCACACCCCAGAGCTACTCACGCAATTCCTGACACACCCAGCACCAGCAGCGAGCGCTTTCCTACTGCTTCCCATCTTCCCAGGGCGTGCATCAGGCTTAGGTACAGCCAGGGATAAAGAAAACCAAGAAAACACTGCAAGTGTCTGTTGGTGTTCGAATGAGAAAACAGAAGATATTTCACCGAAGTCTATTTATTCATGTGCTGACACCTCAAAAAGCTTAATTTAAAGCACTGAAAACCTTCTTGCTCCCCCTCCTCTCGCTGCCCAGTACCCCCCAGTTTCAGATGTAAATGCTTCAACCAATTTGCTGGGGTGAGATGCTGCATCAGTGAGGTGAGTGAAGGGAGGAGGGAAGACAAGGAGCATGAAGAATTACATCAAGAACCAGCCCCCAGGGACCAGTGTGATGCACATCCCCACATCCCACTGTCAGCTCCCAGCATCCAGCCCCATTGGGGTTTATTTGCTCCGGAGCAGGAATTCATTTTGCACTCCACTAATGTAACCCCAAAGTGCTTTCAAACGATATTCCTCTAGTAGAGACATTACAAAAGCCATTATTTTCCTGTTTAGAGTCAAACTGAACAAATACAAAGGTAACTTTATTTTAAACAAGCTACCATCATCACAAAAAACGGATACCAGATATTCTTCTCCAACACACAGGGAATTCAACTTTCATTTTCGCTCATCTTGAAGGAGATGAGAACACCAGCTTAGCAAACACCAGCTTGTGCAGCAAACATGATACAGAAACTGGAAAACACTTCCCTCCAAATCCTCTTGCTTAATGAGAGTGAAGAAAGGTCTGTTTAATAATATATTTAATTTCAAGCTCTCTTTCCTCCTACTTTCTAGAAATCATATATTCCAATGACCCACCGAAAAAAAAAATTCATTCTTTCTAAATTATTTCTAAATTGCTCCCAATTATGTACTCAAAAGTAGAACATAATTGTTGTCTGTGATATTATCAGGCTTCCTACCCACCCCACCAGCATCTATAAGGATTGGGAGGGGGTTGGGTTTGTTGCTATCACTGGATAAATCCAAAGCAGCTCAGAGGAATTTGGTTTGCTCCAGGGGGAATGAATCTGATCCTTGTATCCTCCATGCCACGATACTGCTTGTTCCCACCATCCCTGTTCCCATGCCACAGGATAAATGCAGATACACCAGAAAGTCCAACAGCTGCTGGAGACTGCCAGAACATCCTCTTTAACCTGCAGTCCCACTGCAAAGCCACCACAGAAGGAAAACGGCGGCCAGAACACCAAGACAGCCTTGCCTGGATGTAGCCCCCGAATCCCAATCCATAGCTGTGTCCACTCGATGTCAACCCCAGTTTGGAAAATGGCATTTTTTAGTGGAAACTCGAGTGACACATGGAAATGTGTCCTTCACAGGCAGGTTGGTTGCTGCAGAGCATCTCCCAGGGGTGCTGCATTGCAGCAGGAGCACCAGGACAGAGCCCCCCAAGGAGCCAGCCTGGGCATCCTTAAATCCTGTGGCAGTGTGGATTAACTGGACACTGCAATTGGAATAGATGCACAGCTATCTTAAGCGTTCATCAGCCTTACAAATGCTAATTTATTATCCTTTCCACTCCAGAAACAAGCTCTGCCTTCATTTACACCTTCACCAGCTCAGAGGAGGTTTCAGAGGTAAAACCTGGACGAAATTTATCAATGAGCTCAAATCTCGAACTAAATCAGAAGGAGGAATGGATTTACCCTAATCCGCTCCAAACATCCATCAACATCACCTGCCAGCTCAGCAGGATTTAATCTCTTCTTAATCTCTCAAAAGCAGTGGAGTGGATGGGGAAGAGGTTGGGCACACAGCAATGGTGGATCTCTCTCTTTCTCCCCTTTATTCTCTTTCTTTTTTGAGATAATTCTGGCTGCCAAATCACATGAAGCAGCGCTTGGAAATCCATTAAGATTTTGCTAATATCACTTTGCAGGTAAACAACTGGTTTGGATATCTGGCTGAGGACAAGAGGTGCCCACCCACGAGCCTGGAAGGAACACGGTATGTCCAGGAAGATGCTCCAGGAGCTCGAATTCCATGAGCTGGCTGGCAGCAAGCACAGGGACTGCACAGTCAGGCTCTGCCCTGGATCGAGGGCAGGGATGGGGTGGAGATGCACCAAGTGGCAGCAGAACCCCACCCGTAGCACCCACCAACACTGCCACAAACCCCTGCGCCAAAAACGAAGCTTTGCCCCGCAGGTACCACGCTCCACAACCAGCTCAGACCCCAGCCCTGAGCGACTCACAGGCTGTTCCCATGCCTCCCACTAAACCCCCCGCGCCAGCAGCGATGCTGGCTCAGATGGCCGCGGTTGCCGTGGCCAGTGGCACCCACCCTTGGCTCAGCAGCCCAGGGCACCCCCGGTACAGCACGAGGCTGACGGCAGCGGAGCCGGCGCGGGGGCGAATCCCATCCCGCGCCTTCGGGAGCCCCCGGAGCAGAGCGTTAGCGTGAGATTCGAGGTTTACATAACACCACACCAACGGTTTTGGCAGGAACAATTGGTATTAGCAAGGAAAAGGAAGCATCAGGAACAGCCGGCAGAGCAAAGAGACACCTCTCGCAGCAGCCCCCGGGCTAGGAAGAAAATAAATAACAAATGCAACAGAAGCGACACTTGGACAGCAGAGAGGGAGAGGGGAAGCCTCCGCAGAGGGAAACGAAGCCTGGATCGTGGCTGAGACGAGCAGGGAATTAAACTTTCCGCTGTCACCTCCTTCCCAGCCTCACTGGTCTGAGCTTTGCGCTCGGCCGAGGCGCTCTGGACACGCCTGCAACGCTCAAACACCAAGGCCAAGGGAAAGCTGAGCCTCACGGGGTTCCAGGGCTGCGAGGGGTGAGCAGCTCCCGCTCACTGTGGGGCTCAGCAGAGCCCGAGCAGGGATCTAAGGCATGGAGCTCACTGGCCAAGCAGCCTGGCAGAGCCGGGCTCCATCACCACAGCCGGCACGGCGCCGCGCTCCGGAACCTTCCGCCACACCAACTTCTTCATTTCTCACTCAGCCTGGGTGTTGCTGGGTTTCCCTCTGGGAGATTAACAGAGAATATTCTCAGCTGGAAGTGACTCACAAAGTCCGGCTGCTGGCCCTGCATGGGACAGCCCCAAGAATCCCCAAACAAATCCAGCAAATAAAGGAGAAGCTCCAGGGAAGGTTGGATTGCCCCCTTGGTCTTTCTAGTGGCTCCACAATGGCCAAAGGGATGAGGCCACCAGTTCCAGGTGGCCCAGCTGGCCCTTGTCCTGCTGTGTGTGCCACGCTGCCCCCAGAGAATCCCTGAGGTGGGAAAAGACCAAGATCATCGAGTCCACCCATCAACTCAGCAGTGCCAAGGCCACCACTAAACCACGTCCCCAAGTGCCACATCTGCACATTTTTGGAAGCACATTCCCACACCCAGAGAGCAGGACATCACCCACCAGCCCCATTTCACAGCTTCTGAGGACATCTGGTCCCTGGGCACTCTGGCTGGGTGTCCCAGCAGCGGGAAGAGCCCCAGCAGCTCTCCAGGAGCCTGTGGGTCCTGCAGCCCTCCCGCTGTAACTGTGCTAAGCAAGGAGGCAGCCTGTTCCCGAGACCTTTTTGTGCCAAGCACAGGATCCCTTCCAAGCTGGCACCGTCCCCGTGCTCATGGCACGATGACAGTGACACAAGCTAAAGCCCCAGATCCAGCAGCAGGCTCTTCCTGCCTCTGAGCTATCCAAGATTTCCAAATGAGGAGCTCCGGTTGAGCTTCAGAACATCCTAAGACAATTCCTCGAAACAAGAGGATGTCAAAATCCACATTTCCCAGGGAATTCAAGCAGCGCTTCCCCGAAAATGGGAACTGTATCTGTAGCTTCACGTGCAGCTTGTGGAGGGCAGCTCTGGGTAGCAGGACTTAAAATCCAACTCAATCAGAGAAGTTTCCAGGATAAACTTGGATTTGCCTGTGATACAAGGATCCTATTTTAGAATCCAGTTTGAGTTGGAAGGGACCTTAAGGATCACCCTCCTGCCACACACAGCACAGGAAGGTGCAGGAGTGGGAGAAGCAGATGATAATTTTGTACAAGGCTGCCCTCGTTTCCAGCTCGTCACTAATTTCCTCTCAAATTTGCACACTGTGACCTTTCCAGGCAAAAAATAAAATTTTAAAAAATATAATAAATAAATAAATAAATATTAGTAATGCATACAGGGAAAGGATGCCAGAGCCAGCTCTGTAGCCTGCAATCCAGATCCCTGCTCCTCCAGGACAGACTTCTAAATCTCAGTCAATACCGCATGTTTTCCAAGGAACGAGGCATTTCACATTTTATTAATTCTGACTAAAGCCCTTTTTATTACAAACTTTCTATTTAGCATTTGATTGCAGCCACCACCACTGAGACTCTCACTGTATTAGAGCAGAAAATCTATTGCTATTTTTCTTTCCTGCCATCTCAATCCCAGAAGGTGCTATTGAAATTAGTTTAAATACACTTCCAGAGGTCCCTTCCAGCCTGAGCTACTTTATGATTTTTAACATGTATTTGTTTCTTTGGTGCTCTCACCCAATCTTGGTACCCCACTTCCACGGGTGACTGAAGCTACACGTTGCTATTCCCACCAGGATTTGGCCTCTCCCAAAAAGAAGGCCAAATTTGCCAACCAACTCAAAGGGCTTAAAGGGCTGCAAGCTTATGGAGATAAAAACACCATTTCAGTATTTTTCCTCTTTTCAAAGCCCAACTGTTAAATGGAAAAACCAACTTAACAGAGTGTTCAAAAAGCCACCACTCTGGTCTGATTTAGATGAAATGGTTAAATACTCCACATGTTTGGCACAGCCAGGACAGAACTGTCTGCTTGGCAAACAGATGGCCACCCACTATTAATCTGCCACCTTGACACAGAAATGCAGCTTGTCAATTAATTAAAATACAAATGCCACCAGTCTTCAGTTCACACGATGACCTGCAGCCTTTTCTCTTTATCTTAAGTGGGGGGGAAAAAAAAAAAAAAAAATATATATAAAACTACCAGCTAATAATGCAAACTCTAATAAATGCTGTTCTCAGCTTGAACAGATTTATCAAGTTTAAACCACTGTGTCGCCAACACCCGTCTGGGGTAGAGGAGCCCAGACCATAATTCCAGTGTCGGTCCCTAAATATCCCTGGATGGAAGGCTGACCTCACTGTCTGGCTGCAGGGTTGGACGCACGGCGCTTGCTGGAAGGTTTTGCTTCAAGGGCTGTTTGATCTTCAATCAACAACGCTTATCAGTGCTAAAGTCTGCCAGCCATTCCCAAAAGTTTGATATTTTTAACAGCACATTCTTCTTGCCCTTTGAGTGCTATTTAGAGACAAGATAATGCAGCAGGGGGAAAAGTTGCCTCCCTGGGCTGAGCATGGACAAACAGAGCAGGGTCCTGTTGGGGGGGCCATTTTCCAGTGCTACAGCCCCCAGTTGCTGTGCTTTATGTTCCCCCCCACCCCAGTATTTCTGCTTTTTCTCCTTCATATAACATTCTAATGCTTTTTTGGGCCCATTGCACAAGCTGAGACAAACCAAGATATTCAATTATTAGAATTCACTGAAGTTTTCATACATTTTATTTCCACGCTGTCGGAGTTTCTCTTCTTTTTGTTAAGGCCTCCAGGGCTCACTGCCCCTCTTCTGACAGTAGGGACTAGGGATCTAATTCCCTAAAAATACATCATTCTTCCATCGCAGGCACAATGTGCTCACTGTAGAAAACCCCTCCCTTCAAGGAAGCACCCATGAAAAATAAGAAACAGAGAATGGATCTAAGCTGTTATTTGCTGACAGAGGAAAAAATTTATTTTAGGGTTCAGTAACTGTAAGTGATGTAACCACAGAGTGGTTTGGGTTGGATCTCTTCCAGGGGACACCTTCCACTAGCCTAGGTTGCTCCAAGCCCCGTCCAACCCAGCCTTGGACGCTTCCAGGGATGGGGCAGACACAGCTTCTCTGGGTAAGCTGGGCACAGGGGAAAATTTCTTCCCAATATCCCACCTAACCCTGCCTTCTGGCAGTGGGAAGCAATTGCCCCTCGTCCTGTCATCCAGACCCATGTCCAAAATCTCACTCCAGCGCTCCTGGAGCCCCTTTAGGCACTGGAAGGGGCTCTGAGGTCTCCCTGGCGCCTTCTGTTCTCCAGATGAACACCCCCAGCTCTCCCATTGTGTCTCCAGAGCAGAGGGGCTCCAGCCCTCAGACCATCTTTGTGACCTCCTCTGGACTTGCTCCCGCCAGTCCATGTTCTTCTTATGTTGGAGGCCTTCAGCAGCCCACCCTGTGCCCCACCCCAGCACCACAAAGGTCCCTGAGACCCTGGCAGCACCTTCCCATGGCCTGTAGGAGAGGTGATGGTGGGATGGAATCAAACAGCTCATCCCTGACCCGAGGTTCAGCTCTCAGGGAGAAAGGAGCACTTCTGGAATAGGACTGAGCTCCACCACCTCTCCATTATCACAATCTCGTTCCCTTCCCAGCATAATCCTTCACATTAAAAGTATTGCATTTGAGGGTTTTCAAATGGCTTGACAATTCCTCAAGAGCCATACAGCTCTACCACCTTCCCAGGGAGAGGGAGATGTTCGGGAATAAACTGCTGGGTAAACCTGGCTGGGAAGGTGGAACTCTTACACAGGTATCAATGTGGAGATGCACATCTTTGGAAGAGAGAAGCCTTTGAGATGCCTCAGGCTCTGCTTGCAACTCTCCATGGACCTGGATCTCCTGCAATGGATGCTCCGTGCTCGGGGTGGCTCCAGTTATCCATAAAATAATCCCCAAATGTCTGGGGAGCCCTGAGCTGAGCCGCTGCTTCTGGAGAGGATAAATGGCAGATCCATGACACAGCCCCAGCCACTGCCAAGGGCAGGCTCCACCCTGCAAGCAGGACACGGAAGAGGAAGATGAAGGTGATGGTTTTCCCTAAAGCAGCAAGGAGAAGCGCCGTGCACAGGCAGGCAGCCGGGAAGAAAGGGGATGGAGCCTCCCCGATGAGCCCAGACGGGAATGGAAACTCTGACTCATCAGGAGGTTTTTGTGGGAAGAGAAACCCGCTAATGTGATCCAGCTAATCCCATAGACAAGTGCTCCTCACCGCCGCCGGGGTGGAACAGGATCCACGGGGTCACAGGGAAAACACAACCCGGGTGACACTGAGGACAGTGATGTCACCAGAGGGTCGGGTGGCACGTGCCAGGGCCTGGCCTCCACCTCCCCTGAGCACCACAGGCTGTCCCAGACCTTCTCCTCCAGTCTGGGGGTCTCTGCTGCCTGGAAGAAGATGCGTTGGGAAGGGGGAGAAGAGGCTCAGGGCAGAGCTGCAGCGAGTTCTGCCACCCACAGGTCCCCATGCTGCCACCCCCCTGTTTTAGCTCCTGCTAAGCCATGAGATCCTCAGAAACACAGCACATGAGTAAGGGGCCGAGCCCTTAAACCAACAGAAAAAAATTCAAACATTAACATTTGAAACCTGTGCCCAGCTCCAGGCCAGAATTAGAGGTCAAGAAACTACCTCAGACCAAAACCGGCCTGAATTCTGGCTCCTCGGAAGCCACGTGCAGCACCCAACGCAAACCAGCGCTCAAATCATCTCTCCAGAAGAACAATTTCCGGCCCAGGGCCCCCGTTTAACGCTTCCCTCCCGGCTCCCCTCGCCACGGAGCCGAGCTGCAATCTCACAGTCGTCAGGAAGAGATTTAATTATATCTGCAGAGGTCAAGCAATCCATGCAAAAGACGACGGCGGCGGCGGAGAGAGATTCTGTGGCACAAGGCGAAGATTGCCTTGCCTGCAGCACCGCGGCAGCCAGGGCCGCTTCTCGGGGAAGAAATGGCATCCGTCAGATCCAAACCTCCGCAGGGAAACAATAGGAAAAGGTGTGGGGGGAGGTAGACAATTAATATGTTTAAATCGGGTCGTATAAGTGCAAAATCAGGCAATTTAATGCTGGTTTTTGTCATTTTTTTTTTGTATTTTTTTTTTAAGTGCAGTTTGATTAGTGCTTGCTTCAGTAAGTTTTGTTGGGAGATTTCTTCCTTCTGAAGCTGAACTGTGTATCCCCAAGTATACACTATAATTATATATATATATTATGTAATATATCATATATAATTTATATAACAGATAATTTATATACACTACAGTACATGTCATATAAAATTGATGTATAATATTATATAACTTACATGATGCATTATTTAATTACATTAAAACGTGTATAAAATCACAAAGCTGGAACATGAGCGCTCAAACCTCCAATTAGGAATTAATAGTATGAAAGCTCTGATCACACTAACACTTTAACCTGACTTGAAGAAATACTGGATAAGATATCAAGGAGAGGCAGAGGTGCTGGGACACGACAGCTCAGACAGAAGCCTTGCACTCACCGGATGGAAAATTGTCAGGAAAAACACATTAGCAACACCATAACTTATTTTTAATGTAGAGCTGTTAGGAAAACACAATTATAGGCTTCATTTATACTGCAAGATATAACCCAACTTATGGTAAAAGCATTTAGAGCTCGTTTTGTAAAAAAAACAGAGGAGTACAAAGGTAATAGGGAAAAATTGCACCTCGAGGGGATAACACTCCCCCCTCCCAGTGGGGCCAGTCCACACATGGTGCTGGAGCATCCTCACTCCCACTCCTTGGATCCAGCAGGAAAGAGATGCAAAGTGAAGACAGAATGAAAATAGAGATTTTTCTGCAAATGCTGCAGAAATACCACGATGGTGACAACAACCATCAGGAAAGGAGCTGGCAGTGCCCATCCTTACAGCGAGGAAAAGCTGGAAGAGCTCTGCAAGGTTCCAGGTGCTCTCCCACTGCCCTGGCACGAGGATCAGCCAAGCACTCTCCAAGCCATGGGATGCTCTGGTCTGTTACAAGCAAAATACAATTTATCAACAGTTTTGATCCTGAATTTTTGGTCTCTTGATGCCTCCTCTTCTACAAGGACTTCCATGGAACCTTGACAAGGTTATTCAGAAGCAGCCCAAACAATCATCTTGTTACACACAAGTCAGACCGGTCTTCAAAACATCTCCCATTGTTCCCAAAACAACCAGATTAAAGCCTTCCCTCTGTGCATGCAGAGAGAACATCACATTTCTGTGAATGGATGGACATTCATTATTTAGCTCCCAATCCCTGACTTAAAGCCCAAGGCAAAAAAATGGAGCTTCAAACACTTTCTGCTGCGTAACCCATCAAAGACTGCTCTGGAGAACGCGGGGTTGTCCCACTGAGTAGCTCAACCACTTTCCAGAGGGAGGCCTTGCCCATATTCAGGGCCTAAAAAAAAAAAAATTAAAAAAAACCATCACATTTGCAAATCAACAGGAGCTGCCTGCCAAATGAGAATGAAATGGGCCCCAAATTAAAAAGCTGCTGGACTTTGTTCTCCATCCAAAATCCTCCATCGCCAAAGAAAGATTTATGCTACTTCAAAACAGAGTTGGCTTCGAAAGTAGGAAGGGAAAGAATATATTTTATCTTCCAGAATGGCAAAGCAGTTCTGGAACAAGGGAAAAGGGACCATGTTTATCACTGCAATGTACAATTTATTGTAAAAGTCAAAACAGAATGTTCCACACAAATGCATTCACTACATCGACCCGAGCTCATATCAGCAGCTCAGATCCCATTTCTGAAGGGTTCTTAAAAGAAGAGGGCATTGGTTGCAGATTAATACTCATCACATGACCAGTAGATTTTAATTCTCCATAATTTATGATGGTGTATTGGCAAAATGGTTTTTGTCAATTTATCAGCCTCAAAGGCAAGAGAGGGGGTGTGTCTGGAGATTTGGGAAAAGGTTTGACGGCGCTGATGAATCCTACAGAAATACTGCAGGGTCAATAACAGGGCCCCCCAGCACGGGGCTTCCCAAGGACCACAGGCACTCCCAGGGTCACAGCAGTGTGGATTTGGTATTCCCAGGCTGGGTCTTCCTCCTCCTCCTCCTCCTCATCAATCCCCATCAGTTCCGCTGGCTGGAAATTGGGCATCGTGCAAACCCAGTCTGAGCGTTGTAACACCAGAAGCGACTACGAGGAATTTATATTTAAATTTATTTCTCCGGGAAGAATAGAGAGATGATAATTTGCTTCCCAAAGATGCCCTTGGGGAGCAGGGAGCAGGATCACTCCTCCTGCATCGCAGCACCACCACACACCCTGTGTGAAAGAGCACAGGGAACCATGCTCGGGCAGGATTCCTGTCCCAGGCCTTCCTTGCCAAGGCAATTTTGCCCGGGCTGAGAAGGAAAAACTCCCTCCTGTACTTTGTGGAGCCACACACACAATTTAGGATCTAGGAAAAGTCCTTCCATTCTGCTATATCAGCCAGCACAGCAGATCCTGTCACTAAAGCTCTGCTACGAGCAGAACAAGCCTCGCTGTTACTCAACTGCACGTTTTTTCCCAGGGTTTAATTATTGTGAAATACAGCTGCAGAACCTCCCTAGAGCTCAAGTGGGAAAAATCCCCAAATTTTCTCGAAGCAATTGGAGGGATGTGAAAATACCCCAGCAGGGAGAAACAACCCCCTAAGGCGGTGCAGGCACACGCTGCCTCTCACCCACAACACCAGCAGCTCAAAACCCTGTGAAAGCTCTCCCGGCAAGGGAGCAGGAAGGGGTCTGCAGCAGGTGCCAATGCCCCAGGAAAAAGGCCAGAAGGGACAGAAAAAGGGGCTTTAGACCCAGATTTAAACGAGGAATCCAGAAGAGAGGTAGGTGTTTCCTTCAGTGGGGCTCGGGTGGCCGAGGACAGGGACAGCTGTCAGAGTTTGGACGAGGGTGCCTCGCAGAGATGGTGCCACTTTCAGTTCCCCAGTCCCTCGTGGCCACTGTGCAGACACAGGAGGCGTTTCTGCTGCGCAATCCCAATGATGGAGCAGGTCCTGGATCCAGCCCATGGGAAGGAGGTGAGAGGTCAGCACTCTGGCCTGGGAAATGCTCGTTGCAGCGTGTCCTTCCAGGTGGATCCTTACCACCCCCACACCTCGGGCTGAGCCCTCTGCAGCCCCAAAAATCCTGCCAAGGAGCATCAGTCCTCCAGGCTGCGAGCAGCGGCCCCCTGGGCACCAGGAAGTTTGGGGTCGGCTCCACTTCCCAGCTGCCATGGCAGGCAGCTCCCTGCAGGATCACGGGTGACAGGGACTGGTTTACACAGGGAGCTCTTTCCCCCTGCTGCAGTGTCACCAGTATTCCTGACGCATCAGGATTCCTCACCAAACGCAGACAGGAGTGGGGAGGGCTCCTCCTCACCCTGCCTGATGGGGCAGGAGGGATCCTGTTACCCACTCATGGGTGTCCAGCCCCTTGCTACCTTCTCAATCTCTCCCCGTGGCCAGCCCTTCAAGGGAAAACAGGGATGCTGTGGAAGCAGTTAAAGGCAGGGTGCAAATGCCCCCCTCCTGGGGAGGCCTCGGCTGAACACACACTCCCATTTCATGATCCCTCTAAACATCCCTCGTCCTTTCAGAAATGGAAACGCTGATCCGCAGCAGGGCCCCGTGTAGCTGCGAAGGGGAATTGTGGCTGACTGCAGCGTGCGGGCGAGATCGGAGACCTCCCGGTAACAATATCATGTCCAGTAAGTGCACAGAACAATTCCATTAACGTTTCAGGCTGCTCTGGGCTAAGGCAGCTCACGGCGACGGGCAGAGCTCCGCCGTGCTCCCAGCCAGTTATTTGTGCACAGTGACGCTGCACAGCCCAGCTTTGCTGCCTCCCCCGAAATAAATAAATAAATAAATAAAGGAGCCCTTTGGGAGGGAAAAAAACCAAACAACCCCAAACCTGAACAAAACCAGACCTTTAAATCCAAGGGCTTTAGAGCCCCTCCATAAATTTGGCGAAGCAGCAGGACAGCAAAGCGCCTGTAAGTGCTCCTTGCCCAGGTCCTTCCTAGAGATGGGTTTTATCCGGGATATCTGCACACGATAGTGGGAGAATTCTGATTTTTCCAGTCCACCCTACCCTCCTCTGTAGTTTTTTTAAGTGGAAATGCCTTGAGGCAGACACTGTCTCAGCCCAGCCCTGGGCTGAGCCGCCAGCACCGGTCAGGAGCAATGGGGTTGGGATCGGTGTGAGGTTCTGGAGTTTCCCAGAGTATCCCATGTGGCTCCAGGAAGCAGGAGTGCTCAGGCAGTGCTCTCCATGGCAGGCACAAGGTAACAGCATGCTGCTGGTGATCCTCAGCTCTATCCCACCCCACACCTGCCGGAGTTATCCGACGGAAAAGCAGCAGGAGACGCCTCGGCCCGCTCCACACCGGGCCACGGTTTGATGCTCAAGTTCCAACCGTTGTACCTGCAGTCTGTCAGGAAAACAAAGTCAGCCCATTTCATCTCTGGCTTCATTCCAGCGGCCTCATGCCATAGACAAACGTGCACGGCTGTGCATAAGCAAATGTCATTCGATAACTCAGAAAAGAAAAGAAGGGG
>VZRJ01003711.1:785582-797050 GCA_013397565.1 Ptilonorhynchus violaceus
TTTTTTTAGAAAAACCCCTCATGACTCCGAAGGCACATTTCCAACATGCACCCTTCAGGACTCTCTGGAGCTGCAAAACGGAGCTAAATAAACGCTGAGCTCTTCCTCAAGCGTCTTTCATTGCAAGAGTGGGGCCAATTCCTGCCAAATTCGGGGAGGGGGGAGGCGGGCTGGGGTTTCAAGGGAATGCCAGCTCCAGGAATCAAGTGATTATGTAAAAATCGTGGCTCTCATTTAAATTAAAAACAAGCTTTCAGCCCTCGTGATGGTGGAAAAAATTGATTTAAGGATAAAAATTGACTTGGGCACAAAAACTACTTCACATTTATTATGATTTTTCAAACTGTGTGATTTTTCTGGAGAATCAGCATCGATCCTTCTGCATTTGGCAGTGAAGCAGGTCAGCTTCAGGAGTTCTCCATCAGGGAAGCTGCTCCGAGGGCTCCCAGTCAAAGGCATAATAGAGATGTCTAATATTTTGCATTAAAACTTTGAATATCTGAGCTCTACTGATCTGTGCCCTTCCTGATTTACACACACCCCGAAAGAACTGGTTTTCCTCTCCCCCTGTTTCAGCAAATACTGAACTGACATGTCACATTATTAGAGCTTCATTATTTCTGCAAAACCTTCCCAAGTAGAGTGACTGGTATATTATGAAGTATAAATAATTAAAACTAAACGAGAGATGTCAAAATAATGGAACAAAGTGTGTTTTACGATGCATTATTCTGGCTTGTTTATCCACAAAATTCAGTAATTAGTAAGCAGCCTCTGAGTCATTAGCAAGGTTTGACTGTATTATTATCTTTATTAATTATCATAATTATTATATTTCTTATATTGTGGAGTCATTGCTAGCAGCTTTGCAGTTAAGGCAGAATTGACTTTCCCACTAAAAGCAGGATTTAATTCTAATGTTTCCTACAAAAACTAACACATTTCACCACCAAACATGCAGCATCTCCCCAGCAGATACAACCCAATTTACTTCCAGTACCTGAGACCCCCCATCGGTCCCTTTCAGACCATTTCTAAGCTCATTTTTTTTCCAAATGAAGCCCTTTTTTCTTAATGCCTCCTCAGATTTACAACGCTCAGCCCTGTCAAACTTTGCACGTTCGTCTGCCTCCGTTAGCCCTCGAACAGAGACTGATCTGAAACACCCGGCGTCACCAAGTGTTAGTGCTATTAATAGCCAGAAGGCTTTTATATATATATATATATGTATATATACACACATATATATGCCAAGGGAAGCTGGCAGAGGGAATGCTCCTCGTCAAAGGAATGTTCTCACAGCTCACCTCGTGTCTCCAGTGCTTCTCCTCCTTGGACTGTCAGGAGATAACCCATTGGAGCTGAGCATCACCCCCTCCCAGGGCCTGGGGAGCCAGGGCTGCCTCCAACCTCCACGATTCTCTGCCCATCCATCAGCAGCTCCTGCTCCTGCCCGGCCTCTCCGTGTGTCCAGGAAGCCTCCAACTTATGCCTGCTGCTAAATCCTCCCTCAGCCTGTTTTTCCCCGTGTTTCAGTGTTTTATCCCTGTGGCACTTTGCTGTCAAGCAGGTGAGGGTCTACCCAACTGATTTGTCTGAACTCCTGCTCTCCTCTAGCACCTCTCCACATAGGATCAACACTGGATCATGGAGATGATCCAAGGGCTGGAGCCCCTCTGCCCTGTGGAGCCAGGCTGGGAGAGCTGGGAGTGTTCATCCTGGGGAAAAGAAGGCTTCAAGGAGACCTTAGAGCCCCTTCCAGCGCTGAAGGGAGCCTATAAGAAAGATGGGGACAGACTTTTTATCAGGGCTTGTTGTGATCTGACAAAAGGTCAAGACTTTGGGTTTTGTCCCAGTGTCCAAAGGCGACAGGAATGATCTGGGATGGCTGAAGGAAGGCAGTGATCCCATCCAAGCCGCAGCATTCCCAGCAGCTAAACACACTGAAAACACCGGGATCTTTTCCTTTCTTTTCCCAACGGGCTCCCCACAAACCCCAGAACGTTTGTAGCTGCTGTGCCGGGGCGGCTGAAAGAGGAGCTCCCGACATGACAACTCACATTTCATGCCTACCGTTAGCCCTGGAACAGAAACAGCAGAGTGTGATTATCTCAGCAATCCCATTTAAGCCACACGGACTCCTCACAAAGAAAGGAAAACTCTACAGTGAGTATTTCTAAATATTAGGCTAAACCTGAACAATCATAATTTCAAAGGCACCTTTTCGAGGCAGGAAAAAGTCTCCGAATCTCCGAGTTTCATTATTTGTTTCCTCCTCTCAACAAACCATCTAAAAAGCCTGCTGAAATGATTTTTAAAATAATTTAGCACAGTGCACTTTATTACTTTAAAATACTGATATCATTTTCCCCACTGTATTATGCAGCTATATTTTGACATTTTAGTCTTATCCCCAGTTTATGTCTGAGAATGATTTAATTCAGAGCTACACTCCTCGTTCCCACTTGGAAGTTGAAGGATCTCTAAATATTCAGTAGTTTCAGTGGTCATAAAAAATGCTGAACAAATGGATGAAGCCAATTGCCAATAAACACAATGCAAATGTGTACATTTAAATGCAGTGAAATTGGATTAATTAAATCCACATTGCATCTGGATTTACATGTAATACAAAACAAAATTAAATGCAGCTCAAGAGCTTCCTGTGACTTTAAAATGGGGCTGATTGGAAATATCTTCATTTACCTGTGTGGGCTCTGGGTCAGGAACTCTACTGGTAAATAGAAACATTCACAATCTAGATAAGCCAGATTTGACCCACAAATCAAGGTTATGAATTTGGCATTTCATGTCATTTAAAATCTAATGTAAAATTGCATCTCTCTGCTAACAAAACAGATGGTATTAGGCCTTCTTTTTGGCATTGGGTTTTGGTACCTGTCCAAAAAATCTTCTTGACATCCTTTAAATGCAGCTATTTAACCACCTGTCACTTTGCTTTAGATGCCCATTGAATTTCTGACAGGAAAAACATTATTTTGTCTACACGTTATTTCATGACACAAGAAACGTAGCACATATACAGCAAAGTTTACACATTGTGTGAAAATCTATTTAAAAAAAAAAAAGGAGAGAGTTGTTACATGCTACTAAGGCAATTACTCCATAATTAATGCCATTGATAGGATAAAACATTCCCGAAACCCAAATATAACAAAACAAAACAAGCTCAAACATGACAGGGAAGCATTAACGATGCTCACAAGATGGACTTAAATTTTCTTCTGTCCAAGTGAAAATATCTCACCTTCAGTCAAATATCTGCTCCTCTTTGGTCAAATACCAACGTGGCTGATGCATATAAGCAAATAATTTGCCCCCCCTAAAAAATCTCCATTAACATGAATATGCTAAAGACAAAAGATCCCAATACTGTGAAATATATCACAAGTTTCTCCTCCTGTTCAAGGAGTGCTTGGATACTTCGATGCATCAAACCCAGGCACCGTTCTGCAGAGAATCATGGAATGGTTTGAGTTGGAAAAGACCTTAAAAATCATCTTGTTTCATCCCCTGCCATGGGCACGGACAGTTCCCACTATGCCAGGTTGCTCCAAGCCCTGTCCAACCTGGCCTGAGACACTTCCGGGGATGGGGCAGCCACAGTTTCTCTGGACAACCTTCCTGCTAACCTTCAGGATCCCTTCAAAAGTCACATGGATTTGTTTCTGCTGGCCAGAGGTTCCAACACTTGAGGCGAAATCATCTCACTAATAAAGGCAGAGAGAAGCTTGTCCTTAACCTCACCTCCTTAAACCCACACCCAAAGCCACTCCTGATCTTTCAAAGCATCAAAGCAGACCCCATCCTCCAAGGTGGGTAGAAAATGAATTTCCTTGCCAGAAGCAGAATTGGCAGGCAGCTGCAGGTGGCTTCCTTGAAAACCCTCACCACGGGCTCTGTACTCACCTCTGTCCTGAGGCTGCATTTGACTTTGGTCATTATTTGCCTTTTTGGCTGCCTGGGATCCTCGTTTCACAGGGAAGTGGAATGGCTTCCCTCCTTCCTTGTGCTGCTGCATGGGAAGAAAAAACTCTCTGAATGGTTTGTGCTTCCTTAAAGCTGACCTGGCCAGGGATGCTCCTGCAAATTTGGGGCAGCAAGAAAAGGGTGGCTGCACCAGAGAGAGGAGCTTGCACTCTGAGGAGCAGGGAGGAAGCAGGAATTTTGGGGGATGAAGGCTGGATCCATCTGGGGGGTTTGGGATGGCATTGCCTCAGCTCTCACCTGGCCATGCTGGCACAGCGAGCACTGGCACACCACGCTGCCATTTAGAATTCCTCTAGGGAAATGTAAGCTTTCCACAAGTAAACTGTAAGCAAAGAATGGGAATGTACGTCCAGGAGCAGAAATACATCTCACACAGAGTTTGAAAGGTTTACCCCAGAGCCAAACAGGAGGCTTGCAGGAATGGAGAGGTGAGCGAGCTCTGTCACCCTTTGGGAAGGTGCCACGGGATAACCCAGGAGTTTGGGGCAAGGGCAACAACCCAGCCCACAGATCCAGTCCAAGACTGTCCCTTCACCAAGGAGGACACACCAAGGTCCACATTCCCTCCTTGATCACCTGTTCCCCCCCAGCGGAGGCATTTTTTTCTACGTCAGAAAGCAGTAAATTCCCATGGGCTCCCCACCTTTGGCCCACGTGCAGGGGGTGGGAGCTGCGATCTGACCCGGATCCCATCCTCAGGCAGGCAAATTCGGAGCCGCTCCATTTCCCAGGCGTGGGACACTTAGCAAAGGAGGTTTCTGTTAACTAAGTGCTACAAAAACCAGTCGAAACAATTTGTCAGGGTCTTGTGCCACTTGTATAATAGAGGAAATTAATCCCAGGTGCCTCCCCGGCCACTGGCAAGAGAATTACGCCAGAGATGAATTTGCCTTCGTATCTTTAATTTTACTGTGCAGGCGCTGAGAAGAAGTATTGCTTCTGATTTCAAGGATGTCACATACTGTGACCAAGTTTAACAGTTTCTTCAGTTTCTTCCTCCTAAAGCAAAGGAGTCATTTCTTATAACCACGCTCTGAGTGAGTGTCTGGGGCTCACGCTCGGAAAGTGAAGCAATTGAATCATCTCGTCAGTTCATTTTGAGGGGTGAAGCCGACGCTCCCCTCCTCTACCCAGAAAATTAATCTTTCTGAGAGCAGCTCTTGGGCTCTTCAATGCAGAAAAGAGTGACTTTTGTTTTATAAATGATCTCCTGAGCTTGCAGTAGTTGGGTTTTCTCTAAACTTATTCGATATTTTGACAGTGCAGGGGAGCTCCCGTGCTCACCCTCAGCTCAGGAAGAAGATTGGTGGCCGATCTTCAAAATTAATTTTTTTTTTTTTTTTAAAGCTGGTTTCCCATGGCTCTGCTTGGCCAAGGTGACAAGAAAAAAAAAAACCTATTGTGAGATTTGCCAATTGATCTAGGATTAAATGTCAAAATGCATTTTAGCTGAGTTTCATCGCCACCCTTTTTTTTCTCGTGTTTCCAAGCCTTTGCTTTTGCTTTCAGCCAACAGATCATCGCTGGGCATTTTGGGGCAGGGTGGGAATTTCCCAGGGTAGCCTCTGAGCTGAAGTGCAGCCCATGTGGTACACTTTAAAAATGTTTTTGCATGTATTCCCACACATGAAGACAGGCTGCACCCCTGCTCGACGACCCAAAATACACCGCCTGAAGAATCGAGGCTAAAATTACACCCCAGCTTCCACTTGCTGTATATATATATATATATATTATACATTCCTAGTGACAGAAAGTTACCTTTTTAACAACAAAAATGTTAATGAACCTGGAGATTATCAGAGGTTTTTAGCTCTTTGAGCCTGACCTGGGATGACTCCTGCTTCCTCAGATGGTTTGTCATCATCCTGGCGGGGCTAATGGAGCGAGGGAGAGGACAGGCTCCACACAGGTCTAACATTAGGCATTTGTAAAATGGCATTGCTAAAGCATTTGAGAGGCTGAAGCTTTGAACATGAAAAGGAACTCTGACTCCCCGGGCTTTTGGCAGCCTTCCTCCAGGGTTTCTGCTGCCCATGGAAATGCTGGTTGGTGTTATTAGCTGAGCCGGACAAATAATGGATTTTCATTTCAATGGCAGAACTAAAAACTCCAGCAAGGCCGGGGAGGGTGCGGGGAATTATCGCAGGTTAACCCCAAAACGTCCTCTGTCTGAAACAGACCTTGCAGCTCAGTGTCAGGTTACTTCCTGCCCTCCCTAGCATGAGATAATTACATTGCTGAGGAGGCAGAGGCCTCCTTTCCGAGCAAAAACCGAAAATGGCTCATTCTTAAAATGTGAAATGAGATGTTTTGAATGTTTTCAATTTGTCCCTCGCACCTCTCTTTCTCTGCAGAAAGAAGTTGCAAAATTAATACGAATCACAAGGTGGTTAACCTTGATAAGTTCAGTTTTCACTAAAAAGAGATCTCCTCCTATCAGTGGTGCAGGATGAGCTTTGTCTGGTTGAGGCCCAGCTGAAGAGACCTCAGTCCCCAGCTCTGGGCACCCTGGTAAGACACAACCCACACTCTTCCTCTTTTTAGTCTCTGCCACTGTTCTTCCTCCCCTACCCACTACTGCTTCCCTTAGTGCCTTATTCTCCATCCTGCCTTTTATTCCTGCCTCCTCTCCTTGGTCTTCTGGACTGGAATTCCACCTTGATCTGATGAAGTTTCCTAACTTCTGTGATTTTGTTTGAAATCTCAAGACTCTGCCCTTTCAGGGGAAAACATGGATATTGTACAGCTTCCTCCAAGCTGGGTTTTTGCTTTGATTCTTAATAAACTTCATCCCAGATTCTGTCATTTTATCCCCATTTTCCTCTACACAGTTTAAAAAAGCAGGAAGCCAGTCCCTGAGCAAGGCAAACAGCCTGGAATCAGCTGGGCTGTGCAGGCCGAGCCCCTCAGTGCATCCCTCGCATCAAACAAAAATACAACTTCCAGAAAGCCAAACCCCACCATTTAACAGCTCCTGTTCTGGCCACTTCAACTTCCAGAAGAGTTTGCTCTGACAGCATGGGCTGTGATTCCGAGGGAAGTTAGGATGTGGATGATGAAAATCAGGTTTTAGAGGGAAGTTAAGTTAAATGTCGACGAGCAATGGCTGCCGTTGAGCAGCACGTGCGTGCCACACACAGACACACCCAAACTCCATCCCTGCTGGGGCTCTGAAGCATCCAGGCATTCCTTGTCCCAGCACTGTTGGAGGACTTCACACATTAAGGCATCATTCCAAAAAGCCAACTTCATCCAGGGCTGTCCCAGCAGTGTGAGCAGCAGCTGGGGGGAGCTGATTCTCCCTTCTACTCCACTCTCACCACATCCCACCCATAGCCCTGTGTCCAGAAGGACACGGACCTGCTGGAGTGGGTCACGGAGGGTCAGAGGAGAACCACAGAGGTGCTCCAGGGGCTGGAGCCCCTCTGCTCTGGAGACACAATGGGAGAGCTGGGGGTGTTCAGCCTGGAGAAGAGAAGCCTCCAGGGAGAACTCAGAGCCTCTTCCAGTGCCTAAAGAGGCTCCAGGAGAGCTGGAGAGGGACTTGGGACAAGGGCGTGGAGTGACAGGACAAGAGGGAATGGCTTCCCACCGTCAGAGTTTAGGGTTAGATGGGATATTGGGAAGAAATTCTTCCCTGTGAGGGTTCTGAGGCCCTAACACAGGTTGCCCAGAGAAGCTGTAGCTGCCCCATCCCTGGAAGTGTCCAAGGCCAGGCTGGACAAGGCTTGGAGCAACCTGGGCTAGTGGAAGGTGTCCCTGCCCATGGCAGGTGGGTGAAACTGGATAACCTTTAAGGTCTCTTCTAACCCAAACCACTCTATGATTCACCCCATGCTGATATTCCCAGGGAATTTCAAGGGTTCCCACATTACACTGACCCAGCAGCCACTCACCGTGTCACCAGGCAGGGCATCGAGGCTCCAGGGGGAAATGCCCTGGGGAGCACAGGCCGTGCAGCCCCTGCTCACTCTCTGCATCCCAGGAATCTTTGGAGAAAGCAAGATTTTTACCCCATGGGATCACCTTAACGAAATGCCAGTGAAACAAAACACCGGTCGTGAGCCAGGGAGAGCGATTCTCTACAAAATAAACGTTAATCATTACTTTTTTTTTTTTTCCAGCAGATTAAATCGTTCCTGCGAGTTAAATACAAAGGAAAAAAAGTAGAACCCTTTTTCCTGTGGTTGCATTTTCAGGCCTGGCTGAGGGGCCATGGGCTGGCCGAGCCCCCGGCTGGCTGGGCCACGGCAGCCCCAGCACCGTGATGCAGAGCAGAGCCCACATCTCCGGAAATTCATGTTTTCCCCTGAAAGGGGAGAGTCTCGAGATTTCAAACAAACCTTTGCCAGCTGACTGTGCAACTAAAGAAAACACTGATGTAATTCAATGAACAATGAGGAACCCAAACTTAGCACAATGATCATTCTGGCTTTGTTTTCGCTTTCAGCGGCTCTGCACAACGTTGATTACATTCACAGGGGCCACGTTTGCAGAAAGCAAGGTCTGCAAGGCAGTGCATTCTTCACTTGGGGGAAGAACACACCCCTGCTCCACGCGAATGCAGGCACGAGCAGGCTTTAGCAAGGTGAATCCCACTTGCATGAATTAAATCCTGCTTGAGGGTGTGCTACAGCTCTGCTTATTCCTCACATCCCTTTCATTCTCACTCTGAGCAACCTGGCTTAGTGGAAGGTGTCCCTGCCCCTGGCAGAGGGTTGAATGAGATGGTCTTTAATGTCCCTTCCAACCCAAACCATCATGGATTGCATGATTCTTCACAAATGCAGCCCCAAATGATGTCCAAAGGTGTTCAAGCAGTACCCCCAGCACAGAGGCCCTCACATTCCCCAGGGGCAGGGAGTGAGCAGCCCTGGGCAGGAGAAAATGCATCACTGGGGCATTTTCAGGAATGAACCACTTTGTTTTGGCACTGCTGAGCAGTGGCAGACCCCAGCCACTCAACCTGGGTTAAACACAAGTAAATGAAGAAACTGAACAAACTCAGCCTGAATTTAGGACCCTTTTTTTTTTCCCTCTGCAAAGAAATGTTTCTCTCTCTTAGTTTTTAAATAGAGGCTAAAACTGATAACATATCTTTAAATAACAATGGAATCCCTGCATGAGTTTCTTTTCCCTGCCTGGTGAAACAGAGCTCCCAGCCTGGCCAGCTATGAACTGTGCTATTTCAGGTGCTTGTATCAGCAGTGAGGACATGGCATAAGAGGATGTGAGAATAATGGGAAAAAAACCCTATTTATTTAAATATTTAATTCCAGAGATTTTTTTTCTCCCCTCCTAATCTTTCCCTGTCTTTCAGCTGAGTGCAGTTCGAGATCACTGGGAGAGGAAAACAGAGTCACACTGTGGGCTCTGAGCCAGTGTCATGGGCTAAAAGCAGGTTGCCTTGTGGAGATTAATAATTTGTTTTGATGTGGGAAACAAAGGACAGGAACAAAGGGGCAGTCTCACCTGGGCAAGAGGTGGTCAGTGGAGCCCCACGGGGACATGGGCTGGGGTCTGTGTGGTCATCACCAGTCTGGAAAGGAGAGCAATTAACACAACAAAGATGTTTGAACACCATTTAAAGTATTCAGGTAATTTTCTAGACCAGCTTTGCTGCTGGAGGAAAAGTGTTGTGGGACAACAACCCGAATACCCAGGCAAGATGCAGCAGCAGGGGGAATTCTGTGGCAAGAACAGCCACGTACTGCAAATGAGAGCACAGCAACAGCAGCCCTGAGACGCTGCTTGGGAAAGATCCCAGTGCTTCCAAAACATCCTCAGCTCAGCAATCAGGGATGGTCGAAAATGCAATGAGAACACCAGCGGTTGTGGGATGAGACACTGAACAGAAAAAGTCATTTTGCCAGTGCATAAATTCCTGCTGTACCATCTTCGTAAATATTGCAGGCAGCCCTAATGTTCCCCTTTCAGAAAGGATATTGGAGAACCGGAAAATTTATAAAGACAGGTTTAAAGCATCAGAGTTGTGAGCTGCTTCCATAGCAGCAGCTCCTAATAGGATAGGTGAATACATAAGAATTGTTGCTTGGAAAAGAGGCTATTGAGGGAGTTTTGATACAGGCTCCTAAAATCATGAGCAGTATGCGGAAAGATGCTCAGGAGCAACTATTTTATTAACTCTTGTAACGGAAAAAACAGTAGGCATCAACAGGATTAAATTACCCAAAAGGAAGTAGTTGTCCACTCGGTAGGAAATTAAATTGTGGAACTCATTGCCATGCTGGGGGGGCAAACACACAGGTGGGTTTGAAAGGGACAGGTTCTGAAAAGCAATTAGTTGACCTGAATAGAGGACATCAGGAAGTGTCTATATTCAGGTTTTCCCAAATCTGAGATAACACCCTAGTGAAATGTCATTCAATACAAGCTCTGTCTCTTTCCCAGTTTCCTTTAAGCAGTTGTTGTTAGAGATGGGATATTAGGCTATGTGGGTAGCTGGGAAACATTTATGGCTTTAATATAATGAAACCAATAGGAAGAATTTTGCTGATATGGGCCCTGACCTCAGGAAGTGAACACAAGGTGATCAACTTCAGCAAGCTCTGGCTTCAACATGACAAGAAAATGGGAGCCGAGCAATGGATGTGGCAAAGTGCCATAAAAACTACAGATTTTATTGGTATCAATGAATGTTTTGGTTGTTCATTAATAACTATTCGAGAAATATTTGCATCAGAGCTGATCCAAAAACATATAAAAATAATTATGCTCCGAGTGGTTCACTAAGTAGCAAGATCACGAAGCAGCATTCCAGCCACAGGGATGAGGCAAAGCTCCGAGAACAGGGCTTTTCCTACACGAATCACTCCTGCAAACACTGGGCCAAACCTACTGGGATTTGGGACACACTGGTTTAGCTGGGAATAGGGTTTGTGTTACTGTGCAAAGTCCTGCCTTCACACCTCTCCTGTTGTCGAGTGGCCCCAGAGTCGGAGTCTTGGCCAGGGACAGAGACCAACAGATGTCACCAAGGTTCAGGTCACGTCCCAGATTGACCCTATCCTCTCTACATTCCAAAGAACCACAGAATGGGTTGGTTGGAAGGGGTCTTAAAGCTCATCTCATTCTACCCCCCTGCCACAGACACCTTCCATAGACCAGGCTGTTCAGAGCCTCCTTCAAGGTGGCCTTGAGTTGATACTTTTGTTTTACTCTATCAATCACATCTTAATTAAAACCCTGCAAACAAGGTCATTCCCCCTCATTTATTGAGTGACAACTGACACGTTTGTGTCGGAGTACTGAAGCAGGCACTGCTCAAGGTGTAAGTTCTTTGTTCAGGGCTGCTCAGCACTGCTCTGTGCTAATCCCAAGTGATCTGCCTCGGGAGAAAAGGGCTTGGAAAGCTCAGGCAAGGCAAGACCTCAGAAAGTTAAACCATTCATAAACCTACAGGTAATTTCCTGACTGTGAGAGTTCACTATCAG